>JARHVA010006569.1:462500-610000 GCA_037957365.1 Torreya grandis | reverse complement strand
CAAATAAACAAATAAACCACGAGTCACAAAACCCTCATTCTCCCATGCAATGACTATCAACTTAATCAATATTATCTTTCCATGAAAATTTGACCACATGACTAGTGTATTAGCTATATAGTATGGTGATACTATATGTATTCAAAGACTATAATTTAATGTAACAATGCTATCATAAACAAAAACTTTAAAAAACAATGACTTCCCAAATCACTTAACAATTATAACCAATGTCTATTATCGTTTGAATATGAAACCTTTGATCATACATTTAATTGAATATAATGAATTTTAAAATAATGGTAGTTATACCTTTTGATATTACAATAAACACACACACACACACACACACACACACACACACACACACACACACACACACACACACACACACACACACACACACATCATAATAATAATAATCTTTAATTATTATTAACTATATCTTATAGATCAATAATAATGGAATTTTTCTATAATTTTTAATGCCTAGATAACATCAAAATGTTATACTACATAGGTATTCCAACTAAAGTAGTAAGGTAAGGACAAACATATACGGAGTCATGCATTTAACCAATCAATTATGTTAAACAAGATAATCTACGTATGATCACTAAATAAATGAAATCACTTAACACATCAAAATGATAATTAATAGAAATTAGATTAGTAAAAACATAAAAGATCATAACATTAATTTAAACATAAAACAAAACATACTATAACTATCCATCAAACAACACAACCATGAAATAAATATGTGGTGTGTTCAAAGGTTTCTAGATTCGTTCTCTATCATACCCCAACATCTGCATCTAAACTACCTTGTATGATAATGCTCTCCCTCCATCACACTCTAAGGGTAAGAACTTTACTATTTACACCTCACAAGAATGAAGGTAGTTATCCTAAAACATTAGTATATCCATAAAATAATGTTTTATAAACATGATCACAATGGATATAATATAAAATTACTTATAATTAATAACAAACTAATCATGCAAATTAAGAAACATAAATTGTCTCATAATTAGCATATGTCATTAAGCTTAATCAAATAATAGTTAATCAACTAATCAACCATAATAATCCATGGATCAAACAGGTTATTTAGCTTAGAGATAAATTGAGATGTGACATCCTTCCCCCTTAAAAATTATCATCATCCCACTGACATTAATTCGAACATAAGTTATGAATTAAAAACATTATTCAAAATAAAATAATATAATATGCAGCATTAAATCAAGCAAACAAATGTGAAAAGATCCTATAAAAATTATCATAGTCCTCCCAAGTCACACTATAATTAGAATATTGGTCCCACTAGACCTTACACTTTGACAGTCCTCTATTACGCAAACATAGTTTGTGAGTGTTAATTACTCTAATTAGCTCTATCATGCTCACCTGAAATTGAGAACCTATAAATAATTCTAATCTAACACATGTGAAAGATCAACAACATACTTTTTAAGATAAGACACATGGAAGACATTATGCAAAAGACCTAAAACTCAAGTCAATGGAAGCCTATACATTAAAGGGTTGACAAATTCCAAAACCTCAAAGGGTCCCACATATTTTTTTGAAAGTTTCACTAACTTCTAAAATTTAATAGATATTTTTTTAGGCTTAACCTACAAAAACACTTTATCGCCAATTAAAATTTACCTAGTTATTCTCTCAAGATCATCATAATTTTTTTATCTATCATTAGCCTCTACCAACCTCTACCTAATTGTCCTAACTTCCTCATCCATTTCTAAAATCATCTCAGTTCTAAAGACTACCCTATCTTTTAACTTGTCCCAACTGATTGGTGTTTTACACCTCCTTCCATATAATGCCTCAACAATGTCATCTTCAATATTGATTGATATGATTTGTTATAAGAAACCTCAACCAATGGAAGGTACTCTTCCCACTTGTATTTTTGATTCATAAAAAACATATAAAGTAGATATTATAAAATATGGTTAGCTCATTGTATTTGTCAATACATTTGTGGGTGATAAGTAGTGTTGAAGTTCAACTGCATACCCATAGCTAAAATTAGAGTCAAACAAAACTTATATGTCATCCTTAGATATTGATCTTAAATTATATTCTCTAAAAAACCATGAAATCAATACACTTACTTTATGAATATCTTCACAAGCATATGTGCATCATATATCAAGTTTCCTGGTATGAAGTGGGCTACCTTGGTTAGTTTCTCAACTACAAATAAGATCATGTCATGCCTATTATGTGATAATGTCAAACCTTGGATGAAGTCAATGTTGATCAACTACTAATTCCATTCTAGTATGTCATGTGGATATAGTAATCCATTTGGATGCACATGTTTAGATTTCATGCATTGACATTCAAAAAAATGAGACACAAAATCCATTGCATCTCTCTTGATTACCTTCTAGAATTAGAATGGTCTAAGTTTAACTATGAACTTGGTTACTCCTGGATGTCCTAAATATGGGGCATTATGTTTCTCATTACCAATGTGTTCCTTATATTCTCTCTATGTGTACATACATCCCGCCATTGTATAATAAAATATCATTATTCTCTATCTTGAATCCCTTATACCTAGGATTTTGAGCATTCTCATACAATGCATTATTGACCTGATTATAGAATTTATCGCCTAGAAATAATTCAATGACTTAATCTTTGAAAGTACTCCTGATAGTAGCCATGCCTTCTATGTACCTCCTATGTCTTATATCCTAATATTATTTTTTATCTTTACCTTTGATATAATTAATATCAAAGTCATAATCAAATAAGAACTCTAACCATCATCTTTGATAAGCATTTAGATTTAGTTCGGTGAATATGTACTTGAGTCTCAAGTTATCAGTCTTGAGCTCAAATAGTTTTCCCAATAGATAATGCCTTCAAATATGCAAAGCATACATAATTACCATGTGTTATAGGTTATGAGAAGCATAATTCACCTTATATATATTTACTTTCCTAGAATCATAGGCTACCATTGAACCATCCTGCATAAGAACTCCTACAATTCCATCCTTAGATGTATCAGTGATCATTAATAATTGACTATTAGGATCAATAACTCTTAGTACTGGTGCTGAAGTAAGCCTCCTTTTCATTACCTCAAAGGCTACCTCACACTTATCTAACCAGATGAAACCTTGATTCTTCCATTGAATAGAGGTAATTAGACTGAATATTATAGAGAAATTCATAACAAAATTCCTTTCATAGTCTGTTAATCCCATGAAACTTCTTACCTCATGTATATTATTTAGTTTCAGACACTACATAATGGCTCTTATCTTTGTTGGATCTATTAAAATACCATTCATAAATATAATATGTCCTAAATATTACACTTTCTTTTCAAAAAATTCACACTTAGACAACTTTTCATATAACTTGTGATTTTGCAAATGTTTCAAAACCAATTTCAGATATTTAAAGTGATCTTCCTCATCATTGGAATAAATAAAGATGTCATCAAGAAAGACCAAAAAAAATGATCTAGGTAATCCATAAACACACTATTCATAAGATCCATAAATGATGTTGGAGCATCTGTCAATCTAAATGGTAACATTGTGAACTTGTAGTGCCCATATCAAGTCTTAAATATTGTTTTCAAAATATTCTCTTCACAGATCCTTAACTAGTGATACCCTATTATAAGTTCAATCTTAGAAAATATTGTGGCACCTCACATTTAATAAAAAAATATCATCAATGCATGAAAACATATATATTCTTGATCATTTCTTTATTCAACATCTTTTAGTCTATACACAGACAAAGAGTGCCATCCTTCTTCTTAAAAAAGATAACTAGTGCACCCCATGGTGACAAACATGATCAAATCATCCCTTTCAAAATATCCTAAATTTTTACCTTTAACTCAACCAATTAAAAGGTTTTCATTATATATGAGAACTTATATTATACTTATGATCTAGGTATGATATCAAGCGAGAAATCTAACTCACACTTAGGTGGCAATCCTAGTAATTCTTCTAGAAACATGTCAGGAAAGTTTCTTAGAAAAGGATAATCTTTGATAGATGGTTCATTATATTATTCCATCTCATTTATCTTAATGATAAATTCTTTTCATCCCTTGTATTGAGATTATATTGAATTGAATTACTGAAATCCACCTTAGCTTCAACTCCTTTCTCTCATCATGAAGTTATGTTTGAGTTTGGAAATCATCTTGACACTCAACCTTATTAAAAAGATAGTCAAACTTGGCTTGATGATTCACAAGCCAATTGAATCTTAGGATCACATCATATTATCCCAATGATGCTACATAAATATCTACTATTCTAGTGAACTCAGATAACCTAATCTCCTGTTTGACTAGACACTTGTCAACCATAACCTTTGACTCATCCCATATTGTGTTGACAATACATTTTCCATAACTCTAAAATTTATGGACAATTTACTAATAATTCTAAGATATATGAAACATTTTATATCTCGCATATCAATCAAAATAGAAACTAGATGATTGAATAAAATACCTACTAGTTCTATGGGTGAAGCTTGATACTCAACCTATCAATTATCAATAACTGCATGAATTTTCTATTGAAATGTACCTTGTTGAGAAGATTAACCCTTGTTATTCAATTTACCCAGAGTAAATTCTTGATAAAAATGGTCACTGCCACAAATGAAGCAACCTCTAGCTAGTCCTTTCTTTTCAAACTATCGTTTTCCCTTGAAACTATTACCAAGTTTTCTATTCCTTAAACCACTATTAAACTTAGAATTTTGATTCCTAAACTAAATTTTGGAATCTCCACTCCTCTAATTCTAATTCATCTTCTTGAAGGTTGTTTTATAACTTCCAAATTTCTTTTTTAACTTATTTTTGACTTGGGCAAGACATCTCAGTTTATGTTCTTGCTTGATTGCTTTCTCAAACACCTAATCCATGGTAGATAGACCATGCACATTTACTTCACAACCAATTTGGGATTTCAATCCCATAATGAATTTTTTGATTCTAAACCTCTCATCTACCTGATATTAAAGTACATACTTAAGAAGCTTAATGAATTTCTCCTATTATTCATTCATTAAAAAAACCTCTTGTTTAAGATTCTAAAAATCTTTAAGATTTTGATCAAAGTATAGGTGTGGAAGCCATCTTGACCTAAATAGTATCATAAACTATTCCCAAGTGGTAGTGGTTGACTCGAGGTTCACCTCAAGCTTCTTCTTTTCCCACCAGGTCATTATTTCACTAATAAGTTGATAATCTCCCCATATTTCTTTTATGATTTCAGAATCATTCTAAATATCAATATACTTATCCATTTATATTATCCACACTTCATCTCCATCCCCCAATGTAGTTTTGTTGAAATTGTATGGATTTGCCATTTTCATGTTTCATGTCAACTCTATAGTAGCTCAAGCTCTCGCATCTTGAGGTACTTCCTCATTCCTCTACTCTTGAAGTTGTTCTTAGTCATCAAGATGTTCTTTAGGTTCCTCTTGATCATTCTCCTCTTTACGTCCATACACTTCTTATTATAGGGCCACAATTTTATTCCTAATATCTTATATGGTTGCAAGGATTTGGTCCAACTTTACAAATTTCCAAGTGAAAAACTAACTTGGATCAACAAGGGTTTTTTAATTCAGAGTACCCTCACCTCCTAATATAGCATGCACCATTATTCTTCCTGCTTATCAAGAGAATAATTTTGCATTAATGGATAGATTAAGTCCTAGAGTTTGAGCCTTAGCTCAATACCATAATGTAATAACCCTAGTGGGTTTTACTAGAATATATCAATTATTTTTTAAAATTACTTACTCATATTTAACATATAGATTTCATCAAAAAATTATAACTAGTGATCTTTAACTAATTATATTAATTTGGTTAACCAAAAAGGTTTATAGCTAATCCACTTAGTAAAGGATAACCATGAATAGATATTAAAATTATGAACAATACTGAATAACCATAAATACTATACCAAATCATAAATGAAATGGTAAAAATTCAATGACAACTGATACAAAATTATAACCACTATTGTAGAAGTATAATATATAAATGTTATAGTTTTCAACAATGCATAATAATATATCAAATGATAAAACATGATACAAAGCTCCATAGAGCAGAGTCTCCATGACTAAAGTATCAATTTGTAATCTCAATTGTAGTCTAAGGTATTATACTCCAACTAGGAGAGAGAACATCATTTTAGCACTTTTCCAAACTAACCATAGACCATATATCCTCCGCACTAACTCTCAATAAAGGAGATGGCTCTCCTTGTATATATGAGTAGATAATGATGGTTTAGGAATCTAGAATAAAAGACTAGAACATATGTATTGAAGATATATAATACATAATATGTACCATAAATAAATTTGTTCCAATATGATATTACACAAATATGGAAACTAAATCAACATATAAAATGATAATGTTTAATCAAACATTACTTTGACCAAAGTTTTGAATAATAAATGCTCTTTAAGATCAATAAAATTAATATATACCACTCAATTAGATTACACATCATCTTGAATTAATGGTGCTAATTAAGAAAGTGGAATCCATCCACTACTTAATTAGGGTCATGAATGCAAGATTCGATAAAAATGTATAATAGTATACAAAAAATAGATTCATTCATATATTTCACTTTAGCTAGAAATAAAAATCATGCTAAGTTCAAAAATATCTAATACATTCATTTAATCTATCAAATAAATATGCAATGAATCCAAAATCATCTAGTTTACTACAAATAATAAACAAAATCCAAAAATAGTCCTCATTATAACATACCATCTAGGTAATGATTATATATACTTCCTGTTACTTAACCACAGAGTAAATTATAATGTTATTTCTCTATGAAAAACCATTATAACATAGGCTCAATAAATTTTTCATATTCCACATAAAAAAAGTTAGTCCAAAACATCATAATTGCTTTATATTTAAACTCTTAAATAATTTATATTAATGCTTTTATAAATTCATTAAAACATATAAAAAGCATCTATTTACACACTATAAGGTAATTCTTTTTTCAATCACTATACTATTGTGTATATGTATACATATATACATAAATGGTAAATCAATTAAAATTTATGACAAAGTCCACATCTGTATATATTTTACCATATATATATATATATATATATATATATATATATATATATATATATATATATATATGGTAAAATACCATTCTACTATCATAAAAATATCATTTCATATATATCATACTTGAAGACATGTTATCTAATATCTAAGAGTATTTTATATACTCAATGTATATCTATCTATCTAACAAAACAGACCCATAGCCCTTTTATTGAACTAGGTAAATCCAAATACATTTATAAATGACACATATAAAATTTCATACACAGTCAGTAGTTCATTCCAAAACCTTTGAATCAATTTCCATAATTCCATCAAATAAATTGATACTTGAACTAAAAACATATAATCAAATATATGTACTCAGTCAGTTAGACTTAGTTTCGTGAATTCCATTATAACAACACAAAAATGTCCAATTCAAACTTCCTTGTTCAGTTTTTTGAATAACACTGTATACCCATTTTTGTATTCACTAAGCAAAACTTAGTACACAAATACAAATCAGTCTGAGTATGCAAAAGTATACGCAATGATAGTTAATTGAATATATAATCTACATAAATGTTAGGAATTGATCCAAAGTCTTAACTTAGCTTAATATTTTGGTAAGTTTATTTTTAAATAAAAAAATTTAAATGGGTATGCTTTTTTTATAAAGACACCCCCATAAATAAATTAACTTAGTTTTAATAGGGAGTTGGTTAGTTGGTTTTTATCGATATGTGGTGAAAAATTATAAATATATATTTTTAAATGTAAAAGGATTAACAACATATTGACACCTTTTTCATGAACTTATTTTATTTTGATTAATAAAATACTTGTGGACCTGCCTCAGTGGGTACAAGATTTACCTTAGGTGATTTTGTTTGTTTAAATCTATTTGAGTGTTATCAGTGGTATCAGAGCATGATAAATTCGTAAATGTTTGCTAAATTCAAGGTAAAAGAGAACATGTTGATCTTGGGAAGAAGAGATAAAAAAATTTATGTGATTGGATATAAAATAGTCACACATGAAATTGATTTTTTCAAATATAATGTATGCCTATTATTAAAATACTTTGGAGTTAATATTTGAAAAATTATGCAAATATCAAAAAAATTAATTTTTTTTTTTTAAATCTTATGATTGGAAGATTTTGAGAATTAAAATACATTGATAAATTAATTTTTTATGGTTAGTCTAAGAAGTAACAACATTAATTTCTTCATCTTCCATTTTTTGAACCTTGATTATCCCTATTAAAGACTAGAAGTTGATTGTTTGATTTCAATTTTTTAAAATCTGCCCAATAAGTCATTTGTATGGATTTATCAGCTTAGAAAACCCATGTAACAAAGTGATATGGATTCCATGATTTTTTATAAAAAAAATTGACAATAAATCTAGAAAAATATCTATCAATTTTAAGCTTTTTATGCCAAAAAAATCTAATCCAAAACTATCGTCAAAGCTTTTAAAGTAAGTTTATGAGTTGTATGGCTTGGTTTTAAATTTTTACAACTCCCATAGTGTCTTAAAATTCCATCCATCATTAACTTTGTATAAAATCCCTTTTTGGTATATTAAATTTGCTTTAAAACTCCATTATTTGGCCCTATATGGATTTGTAAGGCCTGGTACATCAGGAAAAGAGTTTAAAGAATTATTTTTTATAGCCATGGTGTCCTTAGTTTTAGCATGGCATTGAAATATAGCCAAAAAATAATATTTTTCATTTTCTAAGGTTTGATAATGTCTTCTCAAAGATTTTATGGTTTTAGGGCTCCAAAAATCAAAGAGCTTTTTACTTTTTCCAAAAGTTTCACGGATGAATTAATTTTTACTTGGGAAAGTAATTTTTTTCCAAAGAGAAAAAATCAACTTTAAAAATAAATTTCTCATTATATGCCTTGTAAAGGCTCATAGAGTAATTGGAAAGCATGATTTTGTAAAAACCCTTAGAAGTTGGAGGTCTAAGGTTCAAATATTTCTTTTGGTAAAATTTTCTATTTGGGCTTTTACTTTCTGAAAGAATATTCTATTTTTTGGAATCTTTT
Organism: Torreya grandis; assembly: GCA_037957365.1. Lineage (NCBI taxonomy): Eukaryota > Viridiplantae > Streptophyta > Pinopsida > Cupressales > Taxaceae > Torreya > Torreya grandis. The sequence goes on along the minus strand of JARHVA010006569.1, from coordinate 600,787 downwards.
ACATGTTTTGAATATTTTAAAGATCATAAATCATGTGAAAGAATGAAATTTAGTGGGAGAAAGTTAATAGTTATGTGTTTCATTGGTGAAATAAAGGTGTAATTGGTTTAAATCTTTTATTTTTTGTGAGGTTAAGTGTAAAACCCATAAAAAATCTCTTTCTTTTGATCTGCATGGAGGTTAAGTAAAAAACCCCATAGAAACATTATTTTGTGCAAAATTTTATTGAGAGTGTGTTATTATTTTATTTTTTACATTTAATTTCATTTCAAGATACCAAAAATTCAAAATTTACTTTCATATGGTGATAGATTAATGATTTATAATTACTTTGATTGGAAACATTTGATGGAATCTTCACTAGTTTTAATAATATATGGGATATTGTAAAGAAATAAAATCTTACACTGCCTATAGAACAAGCCAAAATTGATGTCTTTAATCTATGTGATTCTAAGGCCCTAGCTTTAATCAAGCATTTTTTTGCTTGGGATACTTACATACATATTGAAAATTCTCCCCATAGTTACATTGCATGGAATACCTTATCTAATTTGTATGATAAGAAACCTAAGCATAAGAAGATTGACATCCACATGTATTTATTTACTTTATTATTAGAGAAAGATGGGGATATGGGAGAATACATGTCTAAGTTGATGAATATTACTACTTAGCACACTAAGGTTAGGTTTGGAAAATTAGATGATGATCTCATAGTTACTACTACATTAAAAAGACTACATGGGTCCTATAAGAATTTTTTAGAAATATTGCATGTCTATGATAAGGTCATATATATATCACTTTTGATAAATTAGTTGAGTTTATTATTCAACATGACCTCTCTCTACCTAAGGAATCCAAGAAAATTGAGGAAGCCAATATTTCAAAGTGTAAGCCTATTTCATCTTCTTCTGGTCAACAAAACAATAGAGGGAATAATTATAGAGGGGGTCAAGGTTATAGAGGAGCCAAATATCAAAATTGAGGTAGAGGTTATTTAAATAAACAATAATCTAGCCATTCTCATTAAAATGAGATGAGTGATAGAGGATGTGGTTATAAATTTTATAAAGGTAGAGGTCAAAGTAGATTAGACATTCAATGTCATAGACGTGGGAAATTTGGTCACATTACCTCTCAATGTAGGATTAATTTTGACAAAATTTAGAGGCCACAAAAAGTTATTAAGTCTAAATTTGCTCAATATGTTGATCATGACTATGATAAGTCTGTCAATGTTGCTCATAAATCTACATTCGCTGCTTTCGGGCACATTGATTATATGGAATATGAGGCTAGATATAAGCTCACATATGTATGGGTTTTATATACAATAATAACAAAACACATGACATTTAGGTGAGACTTCTTTTGGACTTTCAAAGAAGTTTCTCTCTCTTTGGTATCCTTGGTAGATAAGTCTTTATCTACTCCACAAGGTATTGGGTCTTTTTGGATTTTCCTTCCTAATGGATAAATCAAATACTTGGATAATGTTTGGTATGTTCCCACATTGCAAAAACATCTTCTTTCCTTAGTGACTATTTAAAAGAAATGTTTAAATTGTACTTGAAAATGGGCTCATTTATATCAATTCAGTGAAGGATGGATATAAAACTATGTATACATGATATGAGGATGGAAATTTAGTTATATTTCATTATAAAGTGATTCTTCCCATAGTGGAACTTGTGGGAGTTGTTAAAATAGGTACAAGTACTATGTCTACATAGTGGTTGTGGCATCTCTGCTATGGATAGTTGAATGTTCAATTTTTAGTGTACTTGGAGAGATATGGTATGGTGAGTGGGTTGCCCACTTTTTTCAAAGATAGTATTCTTTTTTAATCATGTGTTTTGGGAAAACAAAATCAGAAAAAAAATCCTAAGAATTCTTCATGGAGAGATAATAGATGTTTATAGTTAGTTCATAGTGATTTGTGTGACATGAAGAAGCCATCCATTGGAGGGTGTAGGTATTTTTGTTATTTATTTATGATTTTTCTAGGATGATTTGGATGTTTTTCATGAAAAAAATTATAATTTTTCACTAAGTTTGTTGATTGGTTACACTTGGTTTAAAAAGAAACAGGTTCATTTGGTCACTCTTCATTTAGACAATGGTGATGAGTATACTTCAAATGAGTTTTTAGATGATTTTAAATAACATGGAATTCATTTAAAATACATTAATTCTTACACTCCACAAAAAAATGGAGGATAAGAATGAATGAATAAGACATTAGAGGGCACATCATGAGCTATGTTGCACTATAAATAGCTTGATGATAAGTTTTGGGCCAAAGCCATTGGTACTGTAGTGAATTTTAGAAATAGGTCCCCCACATCTAAACTTTTGGGACAAACTCTATATGAGGCTTGGTATGGGTTTAAACCAAAAGTTAAACACTTCAAAGTTTTTGGATGCCTTTGTTTTATTTTAGTTCCCACTGAACATAGAACTAAGTTGGAACCACAAAGTCAATAATACATTTTTTTAGATATTCAAAAAATAAAAAGGGGTATAATTTTATTTCATAGGATATAGTTAAATTCATAATTAGTCTAGATGTATTATTTAATGAATTTGGTACTATGAACACTACAGAGATTGATTCTCAATTTGACATGTTAGAGAGGAAAATTACAAAACATGATAAGGGATTGAATAATGAGGGAAATTCTCAGAGGTTATGGTATGAAACAAATATCACTTTTATTTCCTCTTGTTCATATACTAATTCATAGGTTAATTACTTATAAAATGTTGAAAATTATCTAAGTCTTCTTTCGAATGGTTCACATGATGAGAATTCTAGTGTCCCTAATTTGAATAATTTGAATAAGTATCCAAAATGGGCTCAAAGTACCTTTTATGACTTGAAAGTAGATGAATTTGGTATAACATGTCCCAATATTTATTGTAAATAGGTGAAATATGCAATGGTTATTATTTCTTCTTTCATTGAGCCATTTACTTTTGAGAAGGCTTCTATTGAACCAGTTTTGCAATAGGTAATACAAAGTGAGTATCATGTAATAATTAAAAATAATACTTGGTTTTTGGTTGATATTAATCCATATGTTCAACCCATAGGATTAAAATGTGTTTATAGGACTAAGTATAAATTAGATGGCTCCATTGATAAACATAAGGCAATACTTGTTGTGAAAGGTTATGCACAACAATAAGGTATTGAGTATGAGGAAACTTTTACATCAACTACCAAATAGCACACTATTCATATGTTACTTACCTTATCAACACAAAATGGTTAGAAATTACATCAAATGGATGTTAAAAGTGCTTTTTTGAATGGTGATTTACAAGAAGAAGTATATATGAAATAACCTCAAGGTTTTGAGAAAGTGGGTACAAAACACAAAGTGTGTAAATTGATAAAAGCTTTGTATAGGCTCAAACAAGCACTAAAGGCTTGATATGAGAATATTGATTCATACATGAAGATAATTGGCTTTCAATGTAGTGAATTTGATGATCCTCTCTATTTTCAAGTGCAAGGTAAGAAATTTTTGATTCTTTTTCTTTATGTCGATGACCTATTTATCACAATGAATGATGAAAATCATAACAAGTATATGAATAAGGAATTAAAATATGGGTTTGAGATGATAGATCTTGGACTTCTTCACTATTATGTTGGCATAGAAGTAACTTAGAAAAATCATAGTATTTTCACTTCACAAACAAAGTATATTTCTAAGTTATTAAATAGGTTTGGCATGAGTGATTACAAACCTACCCTCACTCCTATGGAAAGTAACTTGAAATTGTCTAAGGATGATGGCAGTGCATTTTTAGATGGTACCAAATACAAATAGTTAGTGGGAGGATTGGTATATTTGATGACTACTAGGCATTATATATCATTTTTAGTTAGAATTTTGTCTAGGTTTATGCATGAGCCTAGATAAATTCATTGGCAAACAACAAAAGGAGTACTTCATTATGTTTAGGAAGCAAAAATATATGGCCTTGAGTACTATAGCATGGGGGGTTTGTTAGGACTTGTTCCAAAGTCTTAACTTAACTTAGGATTTTGGTAAGTTTATTTTTAAATAATAAATGTAAATGAGGCATGCTTCTTTTTATAAAGACACCCCCATAAATAAATTATTTAGTTTTATTATGTTAGTTTTATATTTGTGTTAAATAATTAGAACTACATTTTTATCATTATGTGGTGAAATCCTATAAATATATTTTTATCAATTTAAAAGGTTTAATGGCATATTGGAACCATTTTCATGTACTTATTTTATTTTGATTAATAAAATACTTGTGGACTCGCCTCAGTGGGCACAAGATTTACCTTAGGTGATTTTGTTTGGTTAAATCTATTGAAGTGTTATCAATAAAAGGAATATAATGACATCTTAACTTAGTCATGAAATATTTACATAAGTGTGTATGCCTATAAAATCAAGTTAATTTCAAACAATAGTTCATTCTCTCACCTACCTGTACCCAGGTTTAAGATTTTAAACACTTAGTTTCCAAACACAAATAGGAGTAAGTATACATATTACAGATTCTATTATGAGTTTTTCATTTATAATAAAATCAACATAAACCAAAATAAAACCATAACCTCCAATTTGCCTATACTTCATATTTTAAATGTGATACATACAATCATCTATTAAAGCCTGATGATTCAAAATACATATTTACATATATAAATGTATATGTATACACTCACCCATTAAATCCCTAAGAATCAAGATACATGTATACATACATACATACATACATTCATACATGTATACATACATACGTACATATATATATATATATATATATATATATATATATATATATATCATAAAATCCAATTGTATATATACTTATATATATATATATATCTATGTATCTATCATAGATCCTATTTGTATAATAAATTTCACATTTTATTCCTAAATTCCAAATATGTGTATACATAGTTGAACCCATAAACTAATTAAAGCTTCAACCCATAATCTAAATACCCAAAATGAATATATACAAATGGATTCAAATAATTTAGATCAAGCCAAAACTTATATACCCATCAAGAGTAGCTTCCCATTAATGTGTAGAGTTTTCAAGCTCAAAGATGTGTTTAGGATAGAATTGCATACAAGCCTAAAATAGTTATGGAAAAATATATGGCTTTACCCAATACCCTCAGGTTACCCTAAGTTGAATGTGGGTTTCTTTGGAGGACAATCCTTTCATAGGACCCTGTATAAAACCCAATTTTCCTATTATTTTAAATAATTAAACCTAGTAACCAAACATTTCGAAAACCCATTCAATATTACACAGAGGAATTGAATTACAAAACCTACTTGTAAATGTATGAATGCCAAGAAGATGTATGTAATCCTTTCAATTTCTTTCACTATCACCTTCTTCTCTTTCTATAAACTCTCTCTTGTATGTCTTATACCATCTCATTCACATCCGCCATTATCTTCTTTTTATTATTTTCCATCAACCTACTCACCTTTCACTTCTCCATAATTAATGGTAGATTAAATTGGCTCAAAAATATACATGCCTAGATAGCTAAACCAACTCCACATTTCATCACCATGAAAACACAGCCAACTACATGATTTTCTCCAAAATGATTCTTAACCAAAGTCAATAGATGATTAGAAACCCTAATCATCTTGATGATTCTATTAAAATCCCTAAATAATCATTTTAAAATTCTTATTATATTTTCATGTTATTTAATTTAGAAACCATACAAATAAACCATGAGTCATAAAACCTTCATACTACCATGAAATGAATATTGACTTAGTCAATATTAGTTTTCCATGCAAATTTGACCACTCAACTAGTGTATTAACTATATAGTATGGTAATACTATATGTATTCAAAGACTATAATTTAATGTAACAATGCCATCATTAAAAACACTTTGAAAATACAATGATTTCCCAAATCATTTAACAATTATAACCAATGTCTAATGTACCTTGAACATGAAACCTTTGGTCATACATTTAATCAAATATAATGGCTTTAAAAAAATGTTATTTATATGTTTCGACATTAGAATAAGTATATATGTGTCATAATAATAATATTTAATTATTATTACCTATATCTTATAGATAAATAACAATGGAATCTGTCTATACTCTTTAATGCCTATATAACATCAAAACGTTATCCTACATAGCCATTCTACATAAGGCATTTAGGTAAGTATAAACATATATGATTTCACTCATTCAACCAAGCAATTACATCAAATAAGATAAGCTATCTATGATCAATAAATTTATGAAATTAACCAACACATCAACATGATCATTAATAGTAGTTATATTAGTGAAAACATTAAAGATCACAGTAGTTATTTAAATGTAAAACAAAACATACTTTAACTATCTATCAAATAACACAATCATGAAATCAAATGTGGTGTGTGTAAGGGTTTTTGTATTTATTCTTTGTCATTCCCCAACATCTTCATCTAAACCATCCTCTTTGATGATTCTCTTCCTCTATCACACTCTTAGAAAATAATTTGTCATGCATCCACCTCGTAACTATGAATAAAGTTAGCCTAAAACATCATTATATCTATAAATAAATCTTGTATAAACATGATCATAATGTACATAATATAAAAGTACTACTAATTAATATCAAACTAATCATGTAAATTAAGCAGAAAAAACTATCTCATAATTATCATACATCATTAATATTAATCAAATTTTAGATAATAAACTAATCAACCATAATAATCAATAGATAAAATAGATTATTCAACTTAGAGATGAATCAGTATGTGACAAGAATCTAAGGAAATTATTACATAGTCTTAAAGAAACACTCAGAATTATATGAACCTACAAGTTTGAGGTTTTTAGTTATTGTTTATATCCAAAAAACTATTAGAGAAGGTTAAGAAATCTTGGGAAGACCTACCCCAAGTGGTATATTATTTTAAGTTGTATAAAACTCTTAATATCCACATTTTTCACTCTTGGACACCTAAAGACATATCAAGACCTATAGCTAGGGTTTGATCATGAAAATCAATTAATTTTGGTTTTCAACCTCCAAAAATTATTAAAATTGGTATTATACTTGATTGTATAGTATGTTGTCTAGTACTGTGTGTTTGACTAGGCCTAAAAGAGACCTAATTTAGAGAAGGGATGTTGATTTAGGTGGTCTACCTTGAGATTTGTAAGATATAAATTTGTAATAAGTTGTGATATGATAATGGATTTTTATTTATGTATTTATTTTTCAAAGAACCTTTGTATATTTCTCAAACCAATAATATTCATCCAAAAATAGGGATACTAGAGAGGAGGTCTAATAGAAAAAAAGTGCAAATTGTTAGAGAATTCTTGTTTGTAGATTATTTTATTTGATTATATATGAAAGGGGGTCATAATGTGTATGTGAATTAGAATATGATATTTAGTTTTGGAATCAATAACCATGATATCCATGTTTTAGGCTTTTAGGCCTAAGTATTTATATCAAGGAGAGAGACAAGTTTTAGAAAAAGAATGTAGAGTGGGGTTTTGATTATTTTGTATAAGGTGATGATGATGGTGACTAGATGAAGTGTTTGCATAAAAACATGAAGGGTTAGAGTTGAAATAAGAGAGGTAGAAGATTAGGTGTAAATAAGACTTATGAGTATAGCTAAAGAAAGTGTGTTCAGGGATGTGAAGAAAGAAGCAAGTACCTGCATGTATGAAATATAATCAGAGTTCAAAAAGCCACTGAAATTAGATATTAGAGTCAAGAAATTATTATGGAGGTTTTAGGCATCAAGGATCTACATTAGATATTTAAATTTTTTATCACCAATTGAATCTTTTTCTCAATCATTTAGAGTTTTTGACAATAATTTAGTGTATCTTTAGTTTTTTTATATTTGGTAATTATCATCAAGTTATCGATTCTCTCAATTACTTATTGTTAGATAAAATATAATGGTTATCACAAATATTTATATTTTGCATGAAAAATTGTTATAACTCATATTTTTAATGGTTTGTTCAACATTTTTAATGTTTCTTCTAACTATTAGCTAATACTAATTATATGTATCATTTTCATGTTCTTTAGACTAGGCATAGGATTCCATTGTTGAATAATACTAAGTGGACATGAACATGGAGGCTTTCAATATTCATATATTTGTGAAACTCCAAAATAAGATAAGTTGATAATGGATTTAGAGTTTCAAGTTACATTATTTTAATAATAGAACTACGTATCAAGTTCATGCATTTAAATTATAAGCAAAATGTAATCAACTTTCCAGAAATGATGAGTTATTTTATGATATGGTTTTGGAGAGAATTCATTTTGTTTACATACAAAAACATATATTCAAAAGTATTATGCATTTAATATGCACACATTTTTTTAATTCAAAAAACACACAATTTTATAGTGAATATATAATTTTAAGTTCATTATGTAATGTAATTACTTCCTCAAGTTTTAAAAAAAGGATTTTATTTTGTAACCTCTTTATTTTAATTTTTTAACATTTTAATGTTTTTTTATTAAATTTTTTATTTATGTTGATATCTTGATTAATTAATATTATTATGTAATTTGTGACCATCTTAATGATTACATTTTATTTTTTCATTTATAATAACCATAAAAAATAATTAAATTCCTTTATTTCTTTTGTTGATTAGAAATGAATTTCATAATTTTGTTCAAAAATAAATAATTAATTAATTTAAAATATTTAACTCTTGATTAACCAAGTTTGTGATGAATTGTCAAGAAAAACATTGGAAAAACATATATATATGTGGAAGAATCATGATAAAACATAACCAATTTGTAAAAAGTAAATATAATATTTAAACAAAATTAAAACAAACCAACAAAAAAAAAACTATATCATGTATTAGTTCTTTATTTTGATTTAGAGTCATTTTTTCAATTCATATAAAGGTTATTTAGAAATTTTATAAGTATGGTAAAAAGTTGGAATTTTTTTAAGAAAACATATAAAATATTACATATGTGAAAAAATATTCCATGCAAATTTTATCTAATTAAATTGATCCTATTTATCTTCATACATATTGAAAAGAACATAATGTTTTAAACTGTTGTTATTTTTAATTGAATAAAATTATTTAAAAACATGAATTCCTAGAATATGACCTTATAGTATGTAAATGTGTGTGTGTGTGTGTGTGTGTGTGTGTGTGTGTGTGTGTGTGTGTGTGTGTGTGTGTGTGTGTGTGTGTGTGTGTGTGTGTGTGTGTGTGTGTGTGTGTGTGTATAAAAATATATACAATATATAGTGTAATATTTTATGATCTTTAAAAATAAATACTTCAAAAAAATGAAAATCCTAATTATACTGTGATCTATAAAACTCATATAGTGTAGGATTACATCAATCCATTTATGAAACTTAATTCATTCGTAACTAAAATATTTTACTAATATTAACCAAATTTTCATATAATAATAAGTGTAATTCTAAATATAATGACCTATATTGAATAAGTATAAACTATAATAATTAAAACTACATAAGGCTTGTATAGTAATTATGTTATAATGATATTTTACAATAATTATGGTATAATCATGCAAGATATTATCATTTAATATCATGATTTCCCTAAATATTATTTTAAATAATAAATTATTACATACATAAGACAATAAATGGATACATTTGTTTAATCCCATCATAAAACTCTAAGGAATAAATGCTCAACATAGTAAAGGTATTCATATGATTTACTCCACAAGAACGCTTGAAAGTATGTACTTAGACATAAAATTATTTATTGTCATAATGATAAAAGTACCTTGATACATTGTATTACTTAAGATTAAATTACTATTCTTCTTGAGCAAGTGCATAGGTCCATTTTCAGTGGCCATTATAGTGAACAAGGCTTCGTAAATGCCTATGAATAGGATATTTTTGCATACTCTTGAAAAATATGACATCAAATTTGATGAAAAGTGGAATACTTTACAAATCCATGATGATATAATTCATTATCCTCTAAATAATATTTAACCACTTGAAACTCCTTTTCCACTCCATATGTGGGGATTATATCTCATCCACAAGTCACCTAGCTCACAAGCTAGCCATGCACTCATCATTACCACCATAAATTACTTTACTAAGTGGATATAAGTTATGACAATTATTAATGTTAACAACATCACTATTTCCATGTTTATCTTTAGTCAAATCATATGTCATTTTATGATTAATCACACCATCATATCCAATAATAGTGATAATTTCAAAAATAAAGTCGTGAATAGTTGTGTAAAACTAAAAATTATGCACAAACTTTGACACCTTATCACCCTTAGTGTAATTTTCAAGTTTAATCTACCATAAAAACCATTAAAAAAATATTTCAAAATACTCTTAGGGATTCATGTTGGGATTGGCATCTAAAACATTAACCTGCACTTTGGGCCTATCAAACTAGCATCCATACTACCATGGGGTAAACTCCCTTGTCTTTATTTTATGGATATAAGACAAAGATTTACACTAGAAGTATATTTACCCTCCCTATGACTTTATCTTCATGACATAATTTTTGATTAATAACATCATAAGTCTCATCTTCAAAATTATATCTCTTTGATGAGCTACGTATGAATGCTTCACAACACAACCTATAATAAAAAGATCACATAGCTAAACAACATAATAAAAAATTTGATGTTTTTGATTTTGATGTTGAATAATTAGTTCTCAAGTTGGATTATAACCATGAAAAAAATGGAAATCATGCCCAAAAGTGGTAGGGTCCCTACCTATTTAAAGACATCTTTAGACCTAACAAATATATATCATAAAAACAAATGGAGGATATATCTTTAAAGAACCAACCAATGCTCAATTTTTTAATAACTAATTTTCTTAATTATATGTTATTTATATTTTTATTTTATGTATTTCTTTCCATTTCAAGTAATTTTTAATTGCATGTGTATAGTTAGTTAGTTAGTTTTATATATATATATATATATATATATATATATATATATATATATATATATATAATGGAGCTAAAAAATATTATGGGTTTAACTTCAAATTTCATTTTAGAACTAACATTTCCTTTATTTACACACTTTTGGGTTCTCTTAAAAATTATGACTATTTTACCTATCTTTTATCATTAAGTATTTTGTATTTAATTATGTCCCTTAGATTTTAGTTTCTGAGTTGCATTAAAACACCCTAGCAACTTTACTCACAAACACCTACTCATATTTCAGTCCATCATTATTTACATAATAGTTCTTTGGTTTTATTTTTATGTTATACACTATTTTGGGTTCTTTAATTATGCCTCTTATATTTTTAGTTTGTGAATTCCATGCTAATGCCTTACTTATGGCCCTCCTTAAAAACACCCACCATATTAGTTTCATAGATTACTTTTGCTCCCAACCTTATCTAGGTTTCTTCCCAGAAAGATAAGGAAATGCTCAAGAGTAGTGTTTTTTGTCACATAGAATTAGTTATATTATTTTGTGGTAAAACTTTATTATTCTATATTTGTTTCTTCATTTCACATTTCTCATTGTTTAGGATGATTATTCATTCCTACCTATCATAATACCATCCTCCTTTACATTTTTTTTTGGTGGGGAAACATAGTCTTTGTATTACCATTTATATCATTCATATTTTTTCATATCCTTTTTGGCTTACAAAGGTCAATTTATAAATTTTAATCCTTTCTAATTTATAAGTATACAATTCTTTGGGTTTTCCCCTCCAACCGCTAAGTGTAATCTCTCTTCTGATAGTTATATTTAGCACCCATGTTTGGTCTTGAAAATCCATATGGAGGAAGAAAAATAGAGAAATCCACAAGGGATAAAATTCATATCTTAATTGTATCAATAAAATGAAAAATTCTCAATATTTTCACTAAGTTGTAAAACATAACCAAATCAATCATAGATATGAAACTCTACACCTAAGATCTGTTAGGGGCGGTGGAGAATCCCAGAACAAACACACCTGTTCTAATTCCACTTGTTAGAATCTTGCTCCTCAGAAAGAGCACAGTATGATTACCAAATATAAGCAATTGAATATGCGAAAATAACCAGAAACACAGGTAACTAAAATTCACCAATAGCACAGAATATGAGAGACAATACACTATCTTGTATTAACACTTTACAGAAAAGAATACAACAAAGAGCCGCCACACTCTTTCACCTTACAGAGGTTCGCCACACCTCAAGTGTACAGTAATTCTTCTCACACACACTCTCATACACAAAAAACGGTCCCAACAACCAACTCACACATAGAATTGGTGTTCACCTCACCAACCAGTCAGTAATAACCCTGCCAGTACACCAAGCACTCTATAGCACTTCAAGTTGATCTCTCATGAACCTACAACCTGCAATTCAAAGACCAAACTTACATGTAGATCCTCTATGAGCTTGCAACAACCTGCAACTCAATGATCTTACAACATAGAAGGAACTCTTCCTTTCTATCTCATACTTATACAATACATGCCAATGGGTCTATAAATAGATCCCTCACTTAAACAATAACTTAGACTCTTAATTTAGACAATTATCCTCGCAGCCCAAGACTCTAACTGATCTCAACATGCAAAATCTTCGTTCACTTAACTAACTATCCGTGAAACAAGCAGTTCTAGAACACACAGGCGACCGACGCCGGTCCCTGCTAGTCTGGTTCTGCCGACGTCAGCCGACTTCCTGCCGTCGCCAGTGGCATTCTACACTGGTCTCGACCGACATCGGTCCTGCTACCGATGCCGGTGATCCTGGATCTCAGCAACCTTCTATTCCACAGTTTGCAAAGGGTTGAAGCTTTTAGCTCCACAACCTAACAATCTCCCACTTGGAGATAAATAGCTGCAACCTGTACCTATACCTGTACTCCATCTAGTTTTTTCCCTTGGCTATGTATCCCTCCTCAAGATCACTCTTGAAGACCAACCACCACAAATCTTGTAGTGCAAAACCTATCATCCAAATTACCTGCCACATCTGCATCTACAACCATGTAGAAAAAAAGAACTTGACCCTGCATAGCATGTGCACCTGCTGTTGGTCCCACTAAACTACCCTTCAGTATTACTTTCCTAGATTGACTCCAAACTTGTGACAACTCCCACTGCTTGGGAAAACTCAGGTTTAGTACATACCATGCACTCAACCTCATTATGTGAATCAAGACACCTATTCTATGAACTGTCCAACCATCGGCGTGCTAACTGGTTTCACACAATCATCCTGAAACAAAGTCAACAAGACCTCCATGTCTCTAGAACACACTCATGCCAAAGAATCTTGCTGCTCCCAGATTCTCCATGACACACACCTGAACTAGCTTTACCTTTAGTTCAGAAATACCTGTATATGTAACCTTGCAACAAGCACATCATACAGAAATAGGATAATGTAGCTAATATTATCCAACCTGGTAAAGATAAACACAATGATCAAACCTCCATTGCCCTACAACTAATACAAGATCATATACCCTGATCTTCCATCTCACGTATCCATTTCCGCTCTTCTTCATCCTGAACATCCATTCGTCTCTCAGTGCTTACTTCCAGCTGGCAACTTTACCCAAAACACCTGTTTGGCTCTCCTCCAAGGAATCACATCCTCATCCATGCCAAGCTCCCACTGTTTCCTGGATCTACCTATTTTGCTTCTTTAACAACTTCCTGGTTCCATGCCATAAGTGAGCAACAAGTAGTGTAAATAAGGGAAATGACGAATTTAATAACTTACTTACATCTACAGTCCTCCATATGGGCGCTTGAGACTCCATGACAACTAGCTGTCCACCCAAAATTCGTCTCAGTAACTGATGCCGGTCACATCTCAGTCTACAGCCGACCGATGTTGGTTCCCTATGACTACCTCCTTGCCGACATCAGTTTCCCCTGGTCGACGCTAGTCTCTGTCTGCCCTGAGTCACCGACGTCGGGCTGCACATAGCTGATGTCGGTCCCTGTCTAGACACCGATGCTGGTTTTCCTGCTGACATCGGTCTCTATGTTTTTCTTGTGAGACCTAACTTTTTCCCGTGAGCTCATTTTGGATCAAACCCTTGTCCAAATCACCCTTGCTCTGCTCAGAATTCCTCTGCACCTTGTGCTAAACTTTGTCCATCACCTTCTCCTTGAAAACCAAGGCTTTCCTATTCTTGTCACTAACATCGAATTCCTCAAGAAATGTCACCTTCTTCTTCTGCATACAGAAACCACGATCCATGCCTTCCAAATCCAAAAGCATACTCTTTGACTCAAGAACAAGCATCTCTTTCTTATCTATGTGACCAAGCCTATTAAGCCACATCTCCGAATCTACAGCTAAAGTAGATAACCCAGAAAGAGAATCAGTAATACAAGTAGATAGATAAAGCGTACCTACTTTCTTACCTCTATCTACAACAAGTGTACCCTTGGTAACCTTCCAAGAGTCCGCTGTGAGAGTTACTGTGCAACCCTCATCACCCAAACTTCTAACAAAAATCAGATTTTGCTTCAGAACGGGGACATGCATGACCTCCTTTAACACCCATGTGTCACTTGTCTGCAATTTCAGCTTCACTTTTCCTTTGCCAACAATCTGACAAGACTTACCATCCCCTACACAAATTTCTCCAAAGTCTCCCTGGACATACTCATGAAAAAATTCCCTATGTGGGGATGCATGAAAAGAGGCACCAAAATCTAAAACCCAAGATTCTACTTTATCCAAAGAACATACCAGAGCATCCTGTGCAACGTAATATACAACATCTGCTTCTTCTCCATGTCCTTCATGCTGATCTTCACCTGATCTGAAATCTCTCTTTAAGTGCCCTTGCTTTCCACATTTCCAGTAGGTTATTTTGCCATACCTGGACTTGGATCTCCTGCCTGTCTTCGACCTTGATCTCCCACGCTCTATCTTCTCTCTTGGCCTTCCTCTTCCTTCAACACTCAAAACATCTCCAAATGATTCACCTGTGCTTTTCCTGTGTATCTCTTCATTCAAGATCACACTCACAACATCATCCACTTTTAAGACTTTTAAAGGAGACACAGTATTAGAAACTGCCATTACCAAACCTTCCCAACTTTCAGGTAATGAACACAAGATTAAGAGAGCTCTAATTTCATCATCAAATACAATATTGACTGAACTTAACTGGTTTACCAAACCATGGAAATAACTAAGATGTCTATGAACAGATCCACCTTCCAACATTTGCAAATTAAATAAACGCTTCATAAGAAATACCTTATTAGAAGCTGAGGGTTTTTCATACAAATTTGCCAAAGATTTCATCAACTCCACCATTGTCTTACACTGTGATAAGCTGGAAATCACAGATGATTCAAGACTCAATCTAATAGATCCCAGAGCCTTCCGATCAAGAACCTCCCATTCTTCATCTTTCATATCTGAGGGTTTGCTAGCAACCCCACCCAACGGTAAGTACAAATCTTTTTGATACAGATAGTCCTCAATCTACATCCTCCATAATTGGTAGTTCTTGCCATTAAACTTTTCCATTCGTAGCTGACTATTTTCTGCCATTGCTCAACTCCCACTCCAACAAAAACCCTGTGAGTAACCTGTAATCAAAACACACTACCTAGATCTACACCAATCTGTTAGTATCCCAACCAAAAGCTCTGATACCACTTGTTAGGGGCGGTGGAGAATCCAAGAACAAACACACCTGTTCTAATTCCACCTGTTAGGATCTTGCTCCTCAGAAAGAGCACAGTATGATTACCAAATATAAGCAATTGAATATGTGGAAATAACCAGAAACACAAGTAACTAGAATTCACCAATAGCACAGAATGTGAGAGACAATACACTATCTTGTATTAACACTTTACAGAAAAGAATACAATAAAGAGCTGCCACACTCTTTCACCTTACAAAGGTTCGCCACACCTCAAGTGTACATAATTCTTCTCACACACACTCTCCTACACAAAAAACGGTCCCAACAACCAACTCACACACAGAATTGGTGTTCACCTCACCAACCAGTCAGTAATAACCCTGCCGGTACACCAAGCACTCTATAGCACTTCAAGTTCATCTCTCATGAACCTAAAACCTACAATTCAAAGACCAAACTTACATGTAGATCCTCTATGAGCTTTCAACAACTTGTAACTCAATGATCTTACAACATAGAAGGAACTCTTCCTTTCTATCTCATACTTATACAATACATGCCAATGGGTCTATAAATAGATCCCTCACTTAAAAAATAACTTAGACTCTTAATTTAGACAATTATCCTCGCAGCCCAAGACTCTAACTGGTCTCAACATGCAAACTCTTCGTTCACTTAACTAACTGTCCGTGAAACGAGTAGTTCTGGAACACACAGGCGACCGACGCCGGTCCCTGCTAGTCTGGTTCTGCCGACATCGGCCGACTTCCTACCGTCACCAGTGGCATTCTGCACTGGTCTCGACCGACGTCGGTCCTGCTGCCGACGCCGGTGATCCTGGATCTCAGCAACCTTCTGTTCCACAGTTTGCAAAGGGTTGAAGCTTTTAGCTCCACAACCTAACAAGATCTCATGAACAAAACAAACAATGAGACAACAATGCTTAAATATTCAAACAAACATGATGCAAACCTTCATTGGAACTCATCATTATTTTAATTTGGCTCAGATGTAGATATATATGGTCATTATCAATGCCAATTGTGTGAGGAAATCTGCATAAAACCTATGGATGTTTTTTAATTGATCACAAAAATAAGTTTGATGAACAAGTTATCTCAATAAAAAACTAGATATTCGCTAAAACTCTTGAACATGTTGAAGTGCATTGTAAAGAGATGTATTTATCAAAAAATTAGATCAAGGAGGAACCTTCATCTTGAAATTAAGATTAACGATTACAAAAGAGTCCTCAAGAGTGTACATAGATTAGCACATGGATTAATGATGTAATCCCTTCATCTTAATCAAGATTTAGATTAGAGGACAATATTTTAAAATATTAAATGAGAATTAATAATATCCTTTCATTTTTTTTTCAATATGAATGGTGGAGTATTGTCCTAAAAATATATTTGTGAGAGTGCATTTAAACCTTTCATTCTATTTCTAAGATGAAGGGAGGAGAATCATTCCCAAGAGAGCACATGGATCAACCATGTGGTCCCTTCATTTTTTTTAAGATGAAGGGTTGAGAATGGTAGTAAAATATCTCAAAATATGCATTGTTTTCCCTTAATCTTGTCTCCAAAATGAAGGGTGGAAAATAATATTTTACATTGATTCACTTATCAATTTAATTAGATCAAAAAAGAATAATCGATAAGATCTCAAGATCCTTTCTTTGCGTGAATATTCCCACTTGGAGGGAAAAGAATAATTAATTAATTGAAAGGAAATTATACTCTATTTGCAATAAAAATATAATTAGAAGAATGATTAATTAAGTTAATCAAGGATCAATTTAATTGTTACAAATGTGGGGAATGCAATTGGAAGAATATTTAATTAAATTAATCAAAGTTCAATTTAATTAATAGAATGTAGTGAATTTAATTAGAAGAAAATTTAATTAACTTAATAAAATATCAATGTAATGAATACAATTCAGATAATTTAATCATAAGAATAATTTAGAGAAGAGGGAATGAATTACAATGAATAAAATAGAGTAATTGAATAGATAATTTAATCATAGAATGATAATTGAATACATCTAATACGATGATTTGCCTCACCTAGAGATGCCTCAAGGTGAATTAAAACACATATATTAGATGAAAAGATGATTTTAGACCATAATATGTGTACTTATAGTAAGTCAATCCTTTTTGCAATTTGACACAAGTGATAAAATTGGAGTGTCTACAGTAAAAAAAGGAAAAATTAAAAGGCAATTTATTTTTAAAATTCAAACACTCCAAAGGATATGATATTTCTTTGGCATATATCCTATCTTATTCAATGCTCAAACTCCAAAATTAGACTTATGATAGAGCTGAGGTCCATTGGGGTGCAATAGGCTAGAATACTAGGGTACGAAGTGTTAAATCATTATATCTTCCTACATTTTATTTCCACCTATCTTCTAACATAAGTAACCAATCCTGGCACTAGGGTAAAAGATATGTAAATGATCTTGAGGAGTGGTAAACATTTTGTGGGAAGGTAGGGTCCTTTTAATTTTTATTCACACTATCCTTCATGGGATGATATTTATACTTCACTAATTATCCCAAGTTCACATTGCTAGGTTGGATTATATAGGACCATTGATGTTAAAAAATCATAGTATTCTAAAATTGATTTGAGTGTATCACTCATAGAGACTATCATATTTTTTACTTAGTCCCACCCTCTTTCCCCTTCCCTCTATTTCATTTCCCCCTTGGTAGGTAGGTTTGGTTCTAAATATTTTATAGTTTTTTTTTACATCATATTCTCTCTCTTTCAAACACCGTATGAATGTGGTAGTTCTAATTTATCCATGTTTAAAAAAAATCATATTTGATTTATTGAGAGACTATCTCTTAGTTATTTCCTTATATTTATAGGATTTCTCTTAGTTATGTTTTATAACATTGAGCTTTCTATTCTCCCATTCCATATAGTCTTTTATTTCCATTTCATTTGTTTTCCACTTTTTTTTATGGTTTGTTACTTCTCTTACATATACATTGTTTTTTATTAATTAAGGCGGCAAACCAGGGGCCGAACCCTATATAGTCAAAAAAGACAAGAAGGTTGGCAAACAAAAGATGCCAGCACCAAACCAACGGCACAGCCGAGAAACAAAGTCAAAAGCAAAACAAAACACTAGAAAGACTAGAGACAGAAAGGATGAAACTACATAACTATAGAATTAACAAGATCCTTAAGATTCTCATTGTCCGCATTGTCAGCATTCCTTAGATTACTGAACACTTCCAACATAGTCATATTCAGTAAAATGTTATTTCAAAGGCCTTTGGCAAAGACCTTTTCCATCTTTTGAATGTAGACCTTCAAGGCCCCAAAATCTATTTTCCAATCATTCTCATTCTCTGAACCCTCACCAGCTTCTTCTACATGCATCTTCTCCTTATTATCAGCAGTCCCCTAGAATTAGCACCCTGCTTTTTAGTGACCTCAAAAACTTAAGAAGCCTATTTCCCACTAGTGTCCTCCAAAATTTCTTGAATTTTCAGCTCTTCATACCCCAATTACCACCTTGAGCTTCAAACAAGTAACAAGCCCTCGGTTTCGTTTGCACTGAATGCAGATGTGAAGGCTCATTTTACAAAATGGCCCACCACGGTGACGTCTACTTTCATGCTTGAAAATAATTCCCCCTTGGTTTTCATGATGTGACTCTCACACCTCCACCTCATGATACAAGGAATTAATCATGACAATCAAGGAAGTACTAAGGTGATCATTTTCCATGATCTGCAATGGCCTTCTCCATGTGGACCACCTTCGAAAGCTATCTTCATCATCAATGTGCATCATTCATGCTCCATCATCTCCTTTTGAATGATCTCTCTAATGTTTTGGGGTATATGATCCCCTTGTCACCATACTCTCCATCCTGAGAATTGCTGACCAAGGTTGGCACAAGCATGAGTGACCCTGTTACCTTCTCTATAGGTGTGGGTAATCTCAACTTCAAAAAACTTTTGTAAAAGAAACTTGATATCTGTAATGATGTCTTTTAGATGGATACCAATGTTAGATGCTTTATTAACAGCATCTATGACCAACTTAGAATTTCCCTAAATATTCAAATTTCTAATTCCTAGGGATATAGCTAACTTTAAACCCCAAAGTAAGGCCATAGCTTCAACATAGTTATTGCTCTAACAACCCATGCCACCAGCATAGACAGTAGACATCCCTCCTTTTTCATTTCTTATTATTCCTCCTCCACTTGCTTTACCACTCAACTTGGATTCCCCATCAAAATTGAGTTTCATGTAATTGGGTTTAGGTGGTATCCATTTAGTATGAAGTCTATGAAGAATTTTATAATTATCATGCCCAGGGATAAGGTTTAAAACCTTCCATTTGTTAGCAATTTGACTTTCAAATTTAGACAGGGGTTTCTCCACAACACTAATATGAGCTATTGTAACACTTTCCATGATGGTCCTAGCAAAGGAGTTAAACACCTGAGTAGCATTTCTAGTAGTGTCCCTGAAAATTCTATGATTTCGCTCTTTCCATAAAGTCCAACTCAAGCATGGCAGAGCTTGCTTCCATAATTCCTTAATCCAAGGATGTGTGAAGGTTGAGTTCCAGCTGAGAATTACCTCTTTAAGGTTAGAATTGCAAACCCATTCAATGCCAAATTTGTTAATTATTGTGCCCCATAAATCTTGGGTAAACTCACAGTGTATGAATAGGTGTGAAACTGATTCCTCTCTAGAACCACACAGAAGACATCTATTGACCAAAGTAAACCCCTCTTTTGAAGGTTGTCCTGAGTAAGGATTTTGTTATGTGCAGCAGCCCACTAAAATAAGTTAATCTTTGGAATGAGTTTATGATTCCAAACCTTTTTCCACACCTCCTTATTCTGAGCTTCAAGTGTAAGCAGATGATAGGTAGATTTGACAGAGAACGATCCATTCTTATCCAGCCACTAGTATTGTTCATTCTCCTGAGGGAAGAGTGGGATTATGATCTCCTAAACACATTGTTGGATCTCCCAAATTCTTGGGATAAGCTCAGGCTTGTGCACACAGCAATCCAAAAGGTTTTTCCAGCTCCTTTTCCCATTGTTATTTTCCATATAATCACTAACCCTATCACCAAAGAACTAAGTAGTCAGGTCTATAATTTCTCCATAGTTTCCTTGGGAGATGAGAGGCTTGTTCCTTAACCAATTATCCTCCCAGAATTTAATCTGCTGGCCATTTCCAAGCTTCCACCTAATTCCCTATTTGAGAATACTTCTACTTTTTAGCATTTTATTCCATATCACAGACCCCTGGGGTAATCCCACCTATTGAAGAAAGTTGGAATCATCAATGCTATGCATGCATTTGGCATACATTATTTCCCTCACTCACTATTGTTGTGAATCAGATTCCAACTAACTTTTGAGAGGAGGGATTTATTCATTTTCCTGATGGATCTTATATTAAGTCCACCATGAGATTTTGGGAGACACACTTTTTTCCATCTGACTAAAGACATTCTCTGTTTGTCTTACATATACATTGTTAACATTAATAAATTATATGTTTACCTTGTTTAATCATAAGTAACCTTGGATTTTTTAGATTACCAATTTTCCCATAGTTTTAAATTATTTTCCTTGGTTTTTTGGTCCTAGCCTAGCCTTTAAAAACTTGGCTTGTCAATTTTACAATTGATTGAATCGGTTTTGAGAGTTTTCTATTTAATTTGATTATCTTACATTTGTTTTCTTTGTTTATATCCATTTTGGCGTTATATCCTTAGAGTTTCTAAAATTTAGATACTACACCCTCCATGATTATGATTATCATATTTATATGCATCCATTTAGTGATAAATTTAAGTCTAGAGGCATGTATAGGTTACTTTTAGCTATTCACTTATTGCATTAGCTTGAGTTATTTTGCTTATTATTTTGTTATGTTCTTACCCAAAGCACCATCCTATGAAAAATTATGGTCACACATGATGAGATTTGGGAGGGTCATATGTATACACATAATATTTTTCATTTTATCATTTACTGATGCTTTGTCTTACAACTTATTGAGAATCAGTCTTCTTAACTGCATGCCTTAAAAGGTGCACCAGGAAAGGGCTGGGTAGGATCATGTTTCTTTTCAAGATATGTTTCTATCTATGTCATGATCATATCATTCCAAATATTACTCTAGCATATTCATTTTGTATTTCCATTTACCTTCTTCCACATTATCCTCATGTATTTTTGTAAGTTTCCCTATATCCTATGGCATCATCTAGGCAGATACTTTATGCATGGGCTAGGATTAACCTATAATTATCCCATATCAATAGACTCAAACTTGGATAAATTTGATAAAATATATCTCATTATACTTATTCAATTTAATTAATGATTAATTAAATACATAGATCTAGTGGAGGGTTACCTATGTCTCAAATACAAATAAGAAAGGGTCCAAATCATAACCCTATGACAAAATTAAATAACTATAAATATACCTATAATGAAATTAAATGTCTTAATATAATAAACATAAGTACTTATGAAAATAAATTAAATTAAAATAAAAGGGGATGGATTAAATTATCATAAATGGTAAGGTTCCATGGTCAACAAATGGGGGTCTAGGCAACCTAAAATGGAATATGGAAAGTCTAAGTAATCCTATAGCCACACCAATATTGGGTATGTAGAGAACTTATTAAATGATACAACACATTCATTCACTAATAAAAAATAAATATATATCTAATAAGTAAATAAAATAAAAAGTGTATGGCTAGAAATACTTATCTTAATGTGGACCCATTTAGTTTAAATCTGCCCCTTGGCTCAAGTGTAGCTTTGCAATAGACATTGTGAATTGAAGACTTAAAATGTAAGAAGAAGACAAAATATCCTTAGTTTGGGACTCTAAATACTATGAAACCTCCTTTTTAAAATCTTTATATTGAGCTTCAAATACTACCCCAAGAAAAAAATTCTTTAAGATAAGGTTCTAAACCATTAAATTCTCTAAATCTGACTTAGAGTAGAATTACATTTAAAAGTAGAGTGAATAAAGTGTATATGATTTATTTGGAATGAAATTATGAACCATTTATATACTAATTCAATACCTAAAACTAACCCTAAGCACTAATTTTATGATATCAACTTAATCGATATAGTTGAGAGATGTTAACTGACACATTATGATATCAACCAGGTCAATAAAAAATATATGTCAGAATCTAGGCTCAAAATTGCATCAAGTTGCATAATATAATATATGAATGGGAAAGATACTAAATATATAATATATTTATACATGTAATATTTTTCACTTTAAATTTTATTGATGCTTTATCTTACAATGTCTTTTCGAGCATCAGTCTCCCTGAGTGCATGCCTTAGAGGGTGCACCAATAAATGGGTGGAGAGGATTGTGTTGCTTTGTGATATATGTTACTATTTATGTCATGATCATATCATTCCTATAAATAGTCTAGTTTTTTTAATTTTGTCTTGACATTATTGAAACTGGTTTAGATATGAGCACTATTAACATAATATTGTTGTAATAATATTACATTTCACTAATTGCTGACCAATATACTATTTACCTCTCAATAAATACTCAAACTTACACAATGTAATAAACTAATCCTTAACATTCTTGCCCCCTTAGTTTTTTCATGGTACAAAAACATTCACACTCTCACCTACAATATGCTCACCCCTATGGCATGCCCTATTTATCTCATGAACTTGATACAAAGAAAGGATCACTCCTTCCATGGTTTTAATCAGGTTTTCCACAACCATTGACATTAATAGGACCCATCAACTGTTCACCTCTAGTAGTTTTCTGGATCTTACCATAAACCTTTTCAAGATCCATGAATTGAATTACATTAGTTCTTTTATCCTTTCACTGTGTTCTCACATCAAGGAATTATGTTTGGAATTAAGCACAAATTATAAATCTTGAATAGACATGTACTTATGTTCTTATTTTTCAAACACACAATAAAAATTAAAAAATCACACCATACTATATATGTCACCAAATATTCTTGGGCCTGTATCATTGGTGACTAATGAGAGGCTCTAGAACCTCCATCCTATAGTTGAAGAAGATGATCACTTAGTTGATGAAATCATGAACCTTAGATTCATGAATTTGTTAAGGAGAATTCCCCCTATATAATGTGGATGTCGCATACAAGAAAAAATGTGTTCGTGAGGCAAAAAAAAATTATACTTATAATTTTGACTCTATATGACAATATGACTTGATGAGTACCTAGTAAAAACTTAAACACTTTTAAATTTTTGATTTTGACACATTTAATAATAATGGGCCCAAATAAATTATAATAAACTCAACCAATTTTGATACTCTGAAGACATTAATAACTATAAACCTTATAATTTAATATTGACCAAAAATACTTTATTGACATAAAGTAACACATACCTAAATAGAAATACAATAATACTAGACAAAAACTAAGAAACCTTAAGACACATAAACTTATTAAAAACTCTAACTTTAGGTATATCAATAAAAAACAACATTTGAATATACAGAATGACTTACAAACTTTATAACTTTTAATGAACTAATAAACATAGAACTTCAAAGACTTTTGTAAACCTAATAGAAAAATGTCTAGAAAAAATTTATTTAACTAAAGACTTTTGACCAACTTAAATACTTTAGAACTCATATGATGAGATTGGAAGATTATGGAATGCAATGATGAAGAGATTTTCTTATGCTTTTGTAACCATTTGATGAAACAAAGTAAATCTTTAGATTCATTCCTTAAAATTGTTAATGGTTGATAATCATTTAAATATCCATATGCTTGATTCAAATTCAAACATGCACATGTTCTATGCATAGACAATGCTACATTGGGATTCAGCATGGACCACTCTACATATTTTTGTCTTGTAATACTCTATTGATGATATAAAATGAACAAAAAATTATGGTAGAATGTAGAACTACTCAAGATTTGATAGAGATTTTAGAGGAAAAAAATACTAAAAGCTCCTAGTGATAAATACCTTATGAAAAACTTCTACTTCTACTTGCATGAGCTTCAAATTTATAGTCTTAATGTCAAATCCTCTCATTAAATTAGGTCTAAAAAAAATAGAACTATAGATATAATGTGATACTTGGCTCCAAAAAATTGAAGATTGCATGCATATGGAAATTATTACATAGCAAGTGACATTGTGTGGGTTGTGTTGACTCAAAAAAAAAACCTTCAACTTCCAAATGTTGCATGAAAACATGAATACTATGTATTCCAGTGATGAATAATCCACTACACAGAGTTGGCAATTAGAATGGCATGAAGATATCAAATTTAAATGTCCTAGAGGTGCACAGATTATACTATGAACAATAATTCTAACTCATAGTGCATGATGAGAAGAATTTTTACACAAATCACAAGGTGATCAAAAAATTCAAATACCAATACAAATTATCCTTTAACTACAAAAATTATATATGGCACTTTGTATCCATTTTTGCATTTCCATAAATTTGGTTTATACCATCCTAAATATGGATCAAACATAGCTCTGATACCAGATATTGAAACTGGTTCAGATCTTAGCACTATTAATAAAGCCAAATACATAGATAAATATTTCAATAGGCCATAATAATATTCTTCATATTAAAAATCATATGGGAGTACAATGTTATATAGGAAAAGACTTTCCTATAAATAGGGTGAATCATATCACCATAAATCTCTCTAATATTATCTCCTCGCACCTATATGAGTAATATATAATAGCTGACTATATATTAGATAACAACTAACCTATAATCATAATATTGTTATAATAATATTATGTTTAACTAATTACTGACCAATATACTATTTACCTCTCAATAAATACTCAAACTTACACAATGTAATAAACTAATCCCTAATACACATATATCTCCTTGTATCCTATCCTCATGTATATGTATTAGTTTCCCTATATCCTATAACATCAGCTAGGTAGATACCATCTATTTAGTTCCTTTCCACTTCATGTATTATATCATCCAACTTGATGTAGTTATGATCCTATTTTATAATAATCAAATTGTATCAGCCTGGTTAAGACTAACATCTCTCAATTATATTGACTAGGATGATATTGTTGACTTTATGATTAGGGTTGGTTATAGGTATTGTATTAATAATAGGTGTCATATTTCATTCCTAAAATATCATATAAACTATATTCATCTTTATTTCACTCATAATTCTTCCCTATGTCACATTTGGAGGAGTTAGTGGTCTAGAACCTTATCTTAAAGGAAGTTTGTCTTGTGGTAGCATTTGAAGATCAATAGAAGGAGTTTAACCAAGGAGGTGTCATAGTATTTGGAGTCCCCAATTAAGGGTATCTAGGTTTTCTTATTTCATTTGAATTTTTTGACCCATAATGTTTTTTTCAAATATCCACTTGAGACAAGGGGTGGATTGAGGCTCGTCGGGTCTGAATCAAGATAAGTATTTCTATCCCTATATTATTTCCTTTATTAACATAGTAGATAAATATTGATTGTTTTTTATTAAATGAATTTATGTGTATCCTTGTCTAAGTTCTCTCTATGCCTAATACTAGTGTGGATATAGGATTTCTTATATTTTCCATATTACATTTTATGTTACCCAGACCCCCATTATTTTACCATGTCACCTTACCACTAATGATTGTTTTAACCCTTCCCATTTAGATTAGTTTAATTTACTTTCACAACTACTTACATTACTTATTTTCAATCATTTACTTCCATATAGGTCTAGTTAGAGATATTTTTGTGTGCCATAGGCATATAATTTTGACCCTTTACTCTTGGTATTTATGATATAAGAAACCCTCTACTAGAATTACGTATTTCATTAGTTATTACTTGAAATGAATAAGTATCATGGGATCTATTTTATTAACCTTTTTTTATTCTAAGTCTTTTGAGATAGGATAGTTTCAGGTTAACCCTATACCATGTATACATTCTAGTAACTCAACTTGAAACCCATTCCAACCTTCATACCTTTAGCTAATTATAATAAACAATGTGATACAATTCTATACTAGTGTATTCCTTCAGCAAACTACATCATCCAACCTGATATAGTTTCCTTCATATCTATGAATGACATTGGCCAACCAAAGTCCATTCTATGTTTTTAGAAGTTGTATCATCTATCCTCATATTATTGTTTTATGTTTTAAACTATATCAAGAATCCCAAATCAGTTCTATGTGTTTCACTTTAGCATAATTTAGTTTATAGTTGTATCAGCCAGCCTGATACTATTTTCTACATGTTTATTCCAATTTATTGAATGTTGTAACTAAATTTTTCAAAAATTTATTTTTAAAATATATTTTCTCTTTGTTTGGTTTTCCTTATAAATCATGTTCTTATAGTTTTAAATCTACATAGGGAGTTGTTATTTTAGGTTAAGTGGGTAACCTATTTTAATGACACTATGAAGTGAGGGACATTATACTAATATCCAATCCCTAGATAGTGCTAAAAATAAATTTTATTTTTCACGTACCTCATAATGTAGTTCAATAACCAACCATCCATTTAGTTTTGTGGTGTACTTGAGATAAGTCTACCACCTAGGGAAGTTACTCTCATTATACCCTTAGAAATGAGGTTGATGGGATAAGGCATAGTTTACCCTATGTAGTTAGTGATTGGAAACATTAGGTTGACATTAATCAATGAATGGAAATGTATATTTAAGAGCCCATACTATCTTTCAAATCCATTAAGTATATCTCCATAATATTTTTTTCAAATTAGTTAGATATAATTTGTTGTTTGACTTGCTTATTACATCGTATACTCTATCATCCATGTTGATACCATTTTGTTCTTTTATTCATAACCACATCAACTAGTCTAATATTTTTATCTATGCATATGAACTAAATTGGTTGTTTTGATACAATTCTATGTGTTTATATGGCTAACTACATCATCTAGATCGATATAGACTATCTTTATCATTATTTAGCAAACTATATTTGTCAAACTGATATAGTTTATTTATGCCTAATTGACTATCTTGGGCATCCTCATAGAGTCTAATTTTACCCTATACTTACGTTTTTAACTATAACAACCAACTTGATAAAACACTATTTTACCTAGCCTTTCTTTATTCTATGTCTATTGAGATAGGATAGTTTTAGGTTAACCCTATACCATGTATACATTCTAGTAACTCAACTTGCAACCCATTCCAACCTTCATACCTTTAGCTAATTATAATAAACAATGTGATACAATTTATTCTAGTTTATTCCTTAAAAAAACTACATCATCAACCTGATATAGTTTCCTTCATATCTATGAATGACATTGGCCAACCTAAGTCCTTTCTATGTTTTTAGAAGTTGTATCATCTATCCTCATATTATTTTTCTATGTTTTAAACTATATCAAGAATCCCAAATCAGTTCTATGTGTCTCATTATAGCATAATTTAGTTTATAGTTGTATTGGCCAGCCTGATACTATTTTCTACATGTTTATTCCAATTTATTGAATGTTGTAAATAAATTTTTCAAAAATTTATTTTTAAAATATATTTTCTCTTTGTTTGGTTTTCCTTATAAATCATGTTCTTATAGTTTTAAATCTACATAGGGAGTTGTTATTTTAGGTTAAGTGGGTAACCTATTTTACTGACACTATGAAGTGAGGGACATTATACTAATATCCAATCCCTAGATAGTGCTAAAAATAAAGTTTATTTTTCATGTACCTCATAATTTAGTTCAAAAACCAACCATCCATTTAGTTTTGTGGTGTACTTGAGATAAGTCTACCACCTAGGGAAGTTACTCTCATTTATACCCTTAGAAATGAGGTTGATGGGATAAGGCATAGTTTACCCTATGTAGTTAGTGATTGGAAACATTAGGTTGACATTAATCAATGAATGTACATGTATATTTAACAGCCCATACTATATTTCAAATCCATTAAGTATATCTCCATAATATTTTTTTCAAATTAGTTAGATATAATTTGTTGTTTGACTTGCTTATTACATCATATACTCTATCATCCATGTTGATACCATTTTGTTTTTTTATTCATAACATCAACTAGTCTAATATTTTTATCTATGCATGTGAACTAAATTGGTTGGTTTGATACAATTCTATGTGTTTATATGACTAACTACATCATCTAGCTCGATATAAACTATCTTTATCATTATTTAGCAAACTATATTTGTCAAACTGATATAGTTTATTTATGCCTAACTGACTATCTTGGGCATCCTGATAGAGTCTAATTTTACCCTATACTTACCTTTTTAACTATAACAACCAACTTGATAAAACACTATTTTACCCAACCTTTTTTTATTATATGTTTATTGAGATAGGATAGTTTTAGGTTAACCCTATACCATTTATACATTCTAGTAACTCAACTTGAAACCCATTCCAACCTTCATACCTTTAGCTAATTATAATAAACAATGTGATACAATTTATTCTAGTTTATTCCTTCAACAAACTACATCATCCAACATGATATAGTTTCCTTCATATCTATGAATGACATTGGCCAACCTAAGTCCATTCTATGTTTTTAGAAGTTGTATCATCTATCCTCATATTATTTTTCTATGTTTTAAACTATATCAAGAATCCCAAATCAGTTCTATGTGTTTCATTATAGCATAATTTAGTTTATAGTTGTATTGGCCAGCCTGATACTATTTTCTACATGTTTATTCCAATTTATTGAATGTTGTAAATAAATTTCTCAAAAATTTATTTTTAAAATATATTTTCTCTTTGTTTGGTTTTCCTTATAAATCATGTTCTTATAGTTTTAAATCTACATAGGGAGTTGTTATTTTAGGTTAAGTGGGTAACCTATTTTACTGACACTATGAAGTGAGGGACATTATACTAATATCCAATCCCTAGATAGTGCTAAAAATAAATTTTATTTTTCACGTACCTCATAATTTAGTTCAAAAACCAACCATCCATTTAGTTTTGTGGTGTACTTGAGATAAGTCTACCACCTAGGGAAGTTACTCTCATTATAACCTTAGAAATGAGGTTGATGGGATAAGGCATAGTTTACCCCATGTAGTTAGTGATTGGAAACATTAGGTTGACATTAGACAATGAATGGGCATGTATATTTAATATCCCATACTATCTTTCAAATCCATTAAGTATATCTCCATAATATTTTTTTCAAATTAGTTAGATATAATTTGTTGTTTGACTTGCTTATTACATTGTATACTCTATCATCCATGTTGATACCATTTTGTTTTTTTATTCATAACCACATCAACTAGTATAATAATTTTATCTATGCATGTGAACTAAATTGGCTGGTTTGATACAATTCTATGTGTTTATATGGCTAACTACATCATCTAGCTCGATATAAACTATCTTTATCATTATTTAGCAAACTATGTTTTTCAAACTGATATAGTTTATTTATGCCTAACTGACTATCTTGGGCATCCTCATAGAGTCTAATTTTACCCTATACTTAACTTTTTAACTATAATGACCAACTTGATAAAACACTATTTTACCCAATTTTTAGCTTACTGCATTAGCTAGAAAGATATAGTGTATCTTGTTAGTGACCAGTTGAACAACCTCTTCTCCTTGTATTACATCAACTTAAATGATATATGTGTTTGTGTAGACCCACAAACTAATTGTATCATCTTTCTCAATGACATTTTTTTTGTAATCAATCATTTATAGTTAGTAACCTTACAACCTATTTAACATCATGATGTCACAACATAAGATCTTTCTTGCCTACCTTAACCCATTCAGCTTCTACACAGGTTGTTCCTTTCTTCCCACCATTGAAACTCTTAATGGTGCAAGTTTTCCCAAAATAAATCTAGGTATATCAAATGGAATATGGTTGAAATCAACCAAACTAAATATGTATATGATTCTCAACTATTTAATGACCTTGATGATAACATTTTTTACAATCCAAACAACAGTGTTGGTCTTAATAATATTTCTTCATCATTTATGATAGTTTTGGAAACCAATACCAATGTTAGGAATCCATTTCACAAAAATAATATTGGTAGTGCCCTTCCTAATACTTATAGTCAGAATCCACCACTAGATACAAGTTAAGTACTTGAACAAATTTCAAAAAAATAAACTTTATGTAATCTTCTATTAGTTCTCAAATTTTCCAAATGAAAACCACATTTTCTAAATTTATAGTCAACCTCAAGTAATTATGACTCGACCAAATCAGATTTATTTTGTCTCTCCTCATAGAGATGTTAATGGGAATATTATCCCTCGGCCTCCTATGCATAAAAAAATGATTCAAAATAAACCTTTATACCAATTCATTATATCCATATGCATTGTAAAAATATCTCCAAATATCACATATATGATGGGGCTAAATGTCTGGATTTATTCCTTCAATATTTTTGTAATCTCTATAAGGAATGGGTTCAAACCAATACTTTTGCCACTACCAAACTTATAGTTAAAACCTTTACTAGATATGTGTTATAATGGTATAATCACCTTCCTATATAGTTCATTACATAATTAAACTATGTAGTTAATGCTATATCTAATGAATTCAAAGACAATGATCTTCTTGAAAATAACCTCATCAAGGTCACCAATACTAAGCAATCTTCTAACAAATCTGCTCACACTTCCATTAAATGATGGAATTCTTTGGATCATAAATTAGAATGTAAAATTATTGTTGATAATATTTTAAATTTTTTTTTACCTACCTTAAAGCCCCTCTTTTATACAAGGTTAATATTATTTCTCCCCAAGATTTAGAAGAATCTATCAATCAAGATAAAATGTAATATTTCCTTATGGCCTAATTTGAACCTTCTCAAATTACCCAAAATAAATATTTTAAAAATACAAATAATGTGATAATTTTTCCTAATCCTTAAACCAAACCTACCCAAACCAAAATTGGAGAATCCAAATTAAATCAAGAACTTCCATTCCATCCTCCCTTTATTATGCATAAAATGAATAAGTTTTATCTCTATCTAAACCTTTTGTTTACACTAACACTTTGTACATGATATTTTTTTATTATGTATAACATTATTATTGTACACTTGTAAAATTAAGATCCTCATTTTTCCCCTTAGTTTTTATGCTTTCCTTGCTTCTATAAGCCTCGTATCTACTCTTAGTTTTTTTTTCCTATTTTTTATCCCTAATTGATAAATCTTGCAATCATGTTTTCCATGGACATATCTATAAATTATTTTATAATACAATATATCATGTTTTCTATGGTTTTATACATTATTTTATTGGTTAAATCCATCTAATCCCTATAAGATTCAAAATTTTCATTCTATCATACTCCTTGTTCTAATGTTTATAATGAAATTTTACATGTTACTAAAAGTGTCAAAGGGAATGTATGAATAAATCAGTCATCCCATGCCATGGTCCTGCCCCATCCAAGGATATTATTGATCAAACTTCTCTCTTGGACTTAGTACATATATCATCCCATTATAAATATGTCATTTTGGATGCATTACGTATGACTATGCCACTTTGTAATGTGGAACTGCCATATGTGGATTCTATTTTAAATTATGTCAAATGGATTGATCATAATATCTCCTTTAGAAAATAGGAGTTACCATTTCAACATCTTATAAATAGTTTTTTCCAATCTACATCCAAGTGTGTGTTTATAATAAAATGGTAAAATGAGTTCTTTTGGACAATGGTTTGGGACTCAACATTTATAACATATCTTTTATCTCCTCAATTGGCACTGGGCCTTAAAATTTGTCCCTATCTAATATGAGATTAAATGGATTTTATAACATTTCATAATAAGTTTTGGGAAAAATAACCCTAAATATTATGGTATGTCCCTGTACCCTACCTACTCTGTACTAAGTTATGCCAAATGATTAAAATTATAACATCCTCTTGGGATGTCCTTAGATACATGATATGTACATTGTTCCATCCAATTTGAATGCATATTTAAAATTTATTAATCAGGGTTCATTTACAGTTGTCCTATGGATAATAATCCCTTCACACATTATGCAATGGTAAAAAAATGGATAATACTACACATAAATCTCATAATCCCAATTTTGGTTCTATATATTTAAAAATAAAATGGGTACAAAAGATAAGGGATAGATAAACATGATCAATTCATCACTCAACCTATTTTTCCCCCATCCAATACAAACTATCAAGGTTTGGGTTTTTTAGAAAAAATTATAAGTCATAAGCATATCTCTCACAGCACAACTTGTTTTCAAAAATAAAAAATAGAGTGTTTGAATATTTATACAACTAATATAGTAGTGGTAAACCCTCATCTTATTGATAAACAAGATTAACCAAATATTTTGACACTAGATGAATTCTCGAATGATAAATCCTTGATAGAGTTTTTGGGGGCATATGAGGATCCCCCTTCCTTCTATCATAATAATAGGTTTCATCATGCCACTTCTGCTCATTCTTACTTTGGTGAAAGTGATGATACTAATGTCCAACATGATACATCACATACTATTCCTACAACACCATTTATTAAAGAGATATCCACTTTGATAAAGGATGAAATAGCCCAATACAACTATGGAACAAATAAATACCCTCTACCAATTATATTGGTGGTAATGATGTAGGAAGATAAAGGAAAAACCTATCAATAGGTCCTTCATGGCTTTCATCAACTATTTTCTTGGTATTATTTGGATATGCCTAGAATCTATCCATTGGTGAAATGCATAACATATTATATTACACAAGTATAAAACTAGTTAAGCAAAAGATTCTCAAAATGCATCCCAAAGTAGTGTTATTAGTAAAAGTAGAAATTTAAAATATTTTATATGCTATATTTATATGAGCTACTGCACATTATGAATGGGTTTCCAATATTTTACCTATAAAAAACCTAATGGTGACATGATTTGTTGCACTAGTTAACTATATTTAAACAAGCCCTATCTAGAAGATAATTTTCCATTACCCAAAATCAATATGATTATTGATTCTACAACTAGATATGAGACATTTTAATATATGGATGGATTCATATGATATAAAAAGATCAAAATTAACCCTATTGATCAAGTAAAGATGATATTTACTAGTGCTTGGGGTATATTTTTCTTTACAGTCATGCCTTTTGCCTAAAGGACATAGGTGCCAAATATCAAATGGCCATGATTAATATATCCCATGACTATATACACAAAAATATTGAGGTATATGTTGATGATTTACTTACCAAATCTAAACATCATCAATAACATGCTACCAATTTATGACAAATATTTGAATGCTTGTGCAAGTTCAATGTTCAATTAAACCCAACAAGTGTGTTTTTGGAGTTTCTTTAGTAAAACTCATTAGATACATTATCTATCAATAAGGCATCAAGATTGATCTTAAAAATGTTAAATCCATTGTCAAATTTCCACCACCAACCAATCTCAAATAGTTATGATGCCTACAAGGCTGAATTTAGGCTATTAGACACTTCATAGCTCAATTGGCTGATAAAACAATTCCTTTCACATGTTTTCTAAAAAAATACAAAAAAATTATATGGAATGATGTGTGTCAACAAAACATTGATCAAATAAAAACATATTTATAAAACCCACCTATACTCATGCCTTTTATTCTATATATACCATTAATTCTTTATATCCCAGCCACTCATGAGGCCCTTAGGGCCCTATTAACACCATATGATTATGATTGCAAAGAACATCTAATCTACTACATCAATCACCAATTGGTCAATTATGAATGCAAATTTTTTTGAAATGGAAAATTTATGTTTAGATTTGGTTTTTGCTACTCAAAACTACAACATTACATGTTAAATAATGAGGTTCATGTTATAATTAAATAAGATCCATTAAGGTTACTAATAAACAAAACACACCACACCAGCAACATAACAAAATGTGTGATACATCTCATAGAGTTTGATAAAAAAAAATTAGCCCAAAATTTAATAAAAGGTCAAGTCGTATTTGAATAATTAGCTATAGGTTCTTTATTAGACTCTTTTCCACTCACAAAGGCTTTTTGAGATGAGTTCAGGGTATATAATATATCTTCCATTCCATGGATAATTTTTCTCAATGGATCAAAATTTTGAACATGATTGGGTGTTGGTATTGTATTTTGTACCCTCAAAGGTGAATACATGCCTTTCTCTTATAAATTATCTTCTTTCACCAACAATATAGTTGAATATGAGGTCTTTGTCATTGGATTATCCATAGCACACAATATGGATAAAAAAGACATCCAAGTTTTTGGTGATTCTCATTTGGTTGTTAATCAAGTTACTAATCATTACCAAAATAAATAAGAGCATATTATTCCATATAAATAAGTGGTAGATAAACTCACATAGACATTTGACATATTTTTTATTGAAAATATTCCATGTAAAGATAACCTTTGTGTTGATGTTAATGTAAGTGTAGCATACTTGATGACTTTTGATGATGATCACATATACTTTACAATATGGCATCTGAAAAATCTTTCCATTTATTCTAATCAAATGAATGCATTGGTCACTATTGTTATTACCCATAGTACTATAAACACATAATGGTACACTGATATTTATAATTTTATTTATCGAGCTCATATACCAGACCATTTTACATGAAATGATAAACTAAAATTATAGTGTGAAGCCTTCTATTACATTATTATTTGAAATGTTTTATTCAAATGAGGTTTTGATGGGTAGTTGTTGTGAAGTTTAAACAAAAATGAATCCCACATTAAACTCTTAGAAATGAATGACAATGAATGTGGGGGTCATTTTAGTAGATGGGCCATGTCCCATAAATTATTATGCCAAGGTTAATATTATCATACAATGGAACAAGAATGCATCAGACATGCAAAATTTTATTCACAATGCCAAAAATACAATAATTTGAACCACACATCATCACATGAGTTACAACCAATTATTTTACCATGGCTCTTTTCCATATGGGGTTTTTATTTGATTGGTAAAATTAATTTGGTATCCACTGGTGGACATAAATTCATCATTACAACTATAAAATAGGTGGAATCCATTCCCTTTGAGTTTACCATAGGGAATGACATGTGCAGGTTTTTTATGACCAATATTGTTTCTTGTTTTGGCATTCTTTTAGCTTTTATAATAATAGATCATCCTTTAAAAAGAAAATGGTAAAATGATTTTTTATTAAATACAAAATTAAACATAAATTTTTCACACCTTATTACCTACAAGGTAATGGGTAGACAGAGGCAATAAATAAAATAATTATTAAAATACTTAGCAAAATAGTTGAATGATACAACATTGATTAACACCAAAAAATGATATATGCTTTATGGGTATATTGAACTAGTGTACACACACCTACTTAGGTCACACCTTAATATATAGTCTATGGTAAAAGGTCATATTAACAATTTAACTTAAGATATCTTATTTGTGTGTTTCTTTAAAGGACATCATCAAAGATAATGAATATCATGAAAAGAGATTACATCAGTTATATCAATTGAGTATAAAATTTACATGGGTTGTTGAACACTTACGTGTTTATTAGGATTATGTAAAATGTGCACATAAAAGAAAAATCTTTAGTTATGAAAATTTGATTTGGGTGACCTAATACTAAAATAAAATTAAAATAACAACAATGCAAAAAAAGATAAGAAAGGAAAGTTCAAACAAAATTATTTGGAACTATTCATAGTTACATAAAAATTGGGAAAATGTGTGTACCACCTTGCTAAAGTTAAAGGAAAGCCTTTAAAATGTCCAATGAACATTATGCATTTTCATAAATATGTTAGTGAGATATTCTAAAAACTCTAAAAAAAAACATTCAAAAAATACAAAAACATTTTTGACACCTACATGTTATATTGTCTCCTTGGAATCTATGTGTTAGTTCCATGTTGAGGGTTCACATATCATTTAATCCTTCATACAAATATATATGTATACACAAATACATTATTAACTTATCAGTGTTGGGTTTTCCCTATACTCACATCATCAAGACATTAGGGGCATCTATCTTCTACAATCTTGATACACAAATGTTATATGATTTGATGATCACTATACACTATCATGTTTGAGCTTACATATGGACTTACACATGCCTATTATACATTGTTCTACATTACATATGACACTTGATATGATATGTACTTTAAATTTTTTTTATAACACATTTGATTCATGGGATGCTATTGCATATTTATGCTAGTTGTTTATGCTTTTCCATTACACACTTCCTTGAGTATTTTACCTTGTTATTGTCTTGATTTTTCATGAATTTGAATGATCCATTGTATAAGGCTTCTATGCCTATGTTTTATTTCTTTTAAATTTAAATATGTCATTGATTTTTATATGGACATTAGAATATTTCATTCTTTGATTTTTTAGACATTTGACTAAGACATGTCCATTCACGTTTGTGGCATTTGAATATGTCTCATGTTTGTGGTCTCCTTGGACCATTTATTTTTGAATTTCTTTCTATTTCTCTTGTGTGTGTGATTATTTTATTGTTGATATTGTATTTTTACTATCTAGACATTTCAATGATCTTTATCATGCATCTTAGGTCTACATTTGATCATATTGGTTTTATGTGCTCCAATTATACAATTACATAGACACATTTCTTTCTATATGATACATGGTTACATTGATAGATTTTATAGTTTTCTTACCCTTTTGAGTTGAGATAACTTCCAAGTACTATTTTTCAATCACATAAAATGGGGGGAAGGGGCATATTAGTGGGTAAATGCTTGGAAAACATGTTCTCCACACTTTACACAATTATAGATTCAGTGGGGGCATGTCATATGGACATGTTTCCACACATTCAAAGTTTTAAATTTTAGTGGGGATATGGTTTGGAATCATGTTCTCCACATTTATCTAGTATTCAATACTTATACCAGTTTATAGATTCAGTGGATCCAGGTCATATAGACTTGGATTCTACACATTCATAGTTTTCATATTTAGTGGGGGCATGTTTTGGAAGCATGTTCTTCACACTCATTTAGTATGTTACTTATATCAATTCAAAGAATCACTGGGGGAATGCCCTAGAAGAATTTTATCCACACCTACTCAATATTCAACATCTCCAATTTATAATGGGTTCATATTTTGGAAACATGTCCTCCACATTGGTACTTATATCAGTATCATATTTCTACATATATAGTGGGGGCATGCTTTGAAATCATGTCCTTCACACTTACATAGATATCCAAATTAAACAAATCACATGGTTATATGATTGCAATACACATTTATGGTAGATTTCTATACATGGTATAACTATTATACATAGTTTCATCATGAGACATATCTAAGTTGTATATGTTATGAAAAATGTGCCTAATATTACAAATTCCAAATCAATCTTATATTCTAAAACTGTTACATTTACTAATAGCTCACATACTTTTAAGGACTTTAGTGAGCCGGTGTAATGCATTAGTTGGTTCACCTTTTTGTATGGTTGGGGTGTTTAAATCACAAATTGGACTTTATCATCCAAAATCACTAGGTTATAAGTATCATTGGGTTGCATGGATGATCTAATCTCAAATACTAGGTGGCACCTCACTTTTTCTATAAAGCTAGGGTAGGTACCTTCCAACCATTCTCTTTATCTCCTTGGATATATGCACTTTAAATATTTATCTATATTTATACTAATATAAGTTTCAGAGCCTTACAATGATATATCTTTTGAAAAAATAACGTGCCAATAGGCAAGGCAAGTAACATTGACACACATGTGTACTCCTAAACCTTTCACTTTTAAGTTTAATCTATCTCAAGTAATTTTGACCTAGATTATTGTACTGATAATACACTGTAACATGCTTTTGGTTGTAGGTCAATCACTATCAAAGAACTCAAATTCAACTCAATCAAATATAAGGTGTGAATACATAGCCAGGTACTTATTCCTTTCCTTTAAACTAATAATTTAATTAATATTTTAAAGTGGGGGATATGTAGATGATATTTTGTATTATGTAGCACCTCAGTCTTGTACACTTTAAAAAATCAAACCCTAGATGTTCCTCTTAGTTATACACATGTCTTACTTCTACAAGCCTCACCTTTTCTCTATCTTATGCCCCTTTTCATGTATCTTAGTTTTACTAGCCTTATATTGATGACATAAACATCTCATCTCTACAAAAATTATTTAAATTTACTTATCTTACACATATGCAAGTCTAAACCTATGCCTACTCTCCTACTCTTTACACACTAACATCTAATATTGGTAGTAGCATCAATATTATTTTTCTAAGTTGATTCAAGTGTCCAATGCCCTAAATACATCCAATTTTCAAATTAAATGTAT
Source organism: Torreya grandis (assembly GCA_037957365.1). NCBI lineage: Eukaryota > Viridiplantae > Streptophyta > Pinopsida > Cupressales > Taxaceae > Torreya > Torreya grandis. The sequence continues at coordinate 561,533 of JARHVA010006569.1, read as the reverse complement.
TAAAATGGGTAGGTTAAGTGATTTAATAAAATATATCTCTTGATAAGATTGATATTAAAATAATATCATCCCTCATTCATTGACCACCTAGTAATCATGCCAAAAGAGAACTCAAGAAGCACTCAAGTTAGTAAAATCTTTCTTATTCTACTCTATTCTAATAGAATACAAAGGAAAAACTCATCTATAGGTATTAAGTACTAAAGGATCATCCATAAGGTCATATTTTACATGTTACATGCTAGGTCATTATTTTACTTAATTTATACACATTTCATGATTCACATATAAGACAACATGGAGAGGATAACTACATGAGTTTGATGCCCTATTATGGATTATTTGATATTTAGTAATAAACCTTTGATATAGGGTTCATTTTGGTTCAACTAGACCCCATGTGTTCACTAACCTATTTCCCCCCAAGGTCACATTGAAAATGGAAAATTAGGATTTTACCATTTCACTAGGAGTTATAGTCTATATCCCAGATTTGAATGCATTAGAGATAAGGTGAAGCTAATTCTATAAGCATATAGTTGGTTGAATCATGTTTGATTATATATTCAATAAAAAACACTAGTATAAAACTCATATAATAACATCGATGTAACTATCCCAAGATGATGCAAGTGTCTAGAGAGCTAGAGGAACTAGACCTAAAATCTAACGATAGATACCGAACTATCTTCTTGCCTTATTTAGATATAATATTCACCCTTGTGCCCTATCATTTATAAATCCTTAACCCTATATACCCAAGTAGGATTCCAAAATCTAAATTAGGGTTAAATACACTTCTACCTCACCTTGTTATGATCCTCATAAGTTTTGTTAGTTTGATTATGACATCGGTCACTCTCATTAGACATGTTGCATGCACCAAATTATATATTCATCTATCATCTTAGGGGTTAAATTCAGTCATGATGTTCTCACTAAATATCATCATAATTAATACCTTAATTCTTCTATAAAATAAACTTATAATTAAAAAGATATAAACTAAAAACATCAAAAATCCTCAAACCATAAAACATTATAACAAATACACTTGTGTTATTGATGTTGACTATGATAAATATTATACTCACTCCAAATATGTTAACATGATAAATGTTAACTATTATCATAACCATGCTCACAAAGATCTCAACATCAAACTTAATAACACCTCTCTTAAAGTAAAAAATCTTAAGGATACTGTAACCAATCTTATTTCATCTTTAGATTTGCAAACTAGTGATGCTATCACTCCACCATCATATGCTCAACCTATTTATTACAATCTTGCTATCACTCCTCCTAAATTCACTACTATTATTTCAATTAAACCTATTTATGACTCTAATTTTACAATGGAACTTTATATATGAACCTAATTCCATTCCATAACAATCCCTATAATGGAGGTTACTATAAATTTGACATAACATCCACTCCTCATATGTAAGTGAGATTAGGATTAAATGTACTCGTAGATCAATTTTTGATCTAGTGAATATATATTTGTTATGTGAAATGTGTTCACAAGTAATTGTTGATTGGAATTTTATTTTTGAACTATCAAAAGAGTAATTTTAGATTATTTAAATGAGATTTGGATCCATTAACCTTGTTATTATAGATAATGGTAAAAGGGATCAAAGTATTGAAGTTGATAAAATAAAACTAGGTATAACTTCTTTAGATATGGAATTCACACTCAAGAGGGTAGATGGAAAATGCAGTTACTCTAAAAGTGACTCCTTCACCAAGATTGTTTGATAAGAATGATCTACATCATCCTAGTATTTTTTAACTAGGTTTGGACCTTCGTTCTACTTTTTTTCTTCTAATTTTACAAATATTCAAAATTTGGAAATTCTAATGGATTTTATCTTAAATTATTGTGAGGATTTAGATTCAAAATCCCTTTTAGGAAAATTAACCAGTACACAATGGAAAGGATCCCAAATGGAGAACTTATTGAAAGAACATTGGAAAAAATTTCATGAAAATAATCTTTGATATCTATTAAAATATTGGTTTGTAGTTAAATTTAACCCTAAGAGTGAAAGGAAATTTATTCTTTCTAACTCTTATAATTTAAAAGGTAAAGAAATTAATATTTTTTTTGGACATATTTTTTTTAGAGATACTTATATTATTAAAATAGAGGTCTAGGTTACGTTATATTCCCTTCCATTGAAATATTGGAAAATGGTTTTTTTCTAATTAATAGAAAATTCTCTAGGAAGATTATGTAATGTGGATCCATGATCTCTTAGAAAGGATGATATATTTACAAGGATTAAGGTGTAATTGGATACTAATGGAAAAGATACAAAATCCTTATTTTTTTGAGTTGATGATCATCCATTTCTTTAGTTATTATAATTTGAAACTAAGGTAGGATATCTTATTTTTAACCTTTGGTATGGTCATTTCCTCATTTCTTGGTGAAACCTATAGTATCAAGCAAGAGTAATGGTGTTAATAATTTTAATCAGAAGAAAAAAATATTCTCAATCAAAAGATATGATTCATTATCAATCTATGTATTTTTATCATTTTTTGATACAAAATCCTAATTTATTTCATAATCAATATTTATATCTTATTTGACAAAGTTTTCAAGAAGGAAAGGATATGGTTGTTAATGATTAGGAGAACTATGCTACATATCATTTTCAAAATTGTATTAAAAATATGTCTTGATCCATGAAATATTAGGAACAAGATAAATTAAATAGAGATAAAGGTACCACCTTTGAATTTAATTAAGATCTAGAGACTTGAAACACTACTCTATTAGTTCCATCAGTTGAATATGTGTTTATGGATAATGCTTGTTTTAAAAATGACTATCATTCAATGCCAATTGTTTGGGATGTGTTCTACATCAATCCAAATTATTTAACTTTTTGGAGGAAAATGTTTTGAAGGATATAATGCTTATAATTTGTTAGAAGAATTATGTGATAAAATTAAATTAGTTTTAAAAAATCTATAGTTGAATTTTTTCCTTCAACTAAGAGGAAACATTTTCTTCCCAAATTTTCATAACGTGGGGAATTTCCCATTTTTGGGGGAGTAATTTAAAGTATCTTTGATAATTTTTCATTTTTCATCCTTTTGATATTTTATTCACCCTTAATGGTTTTTACTTTGTATGAAGTAAGATTATCCTTTCCTTAATGACTATATTTAGGAGATATGATGGATATCATCATTTTTACTTATTTTTTTGGTATTTTTTCACATCTTCTTTTTAATTATGACTCATAATTTTATGATTTTGATTATTTACATGGAGGTGTGGTTTTTGGTATCAAAAGTTTTTTTCATGTTTTTCCTTTCTTCAAGACTAATTCATTACGGATTGGTAAAAATGGGTATTATGAAAAGTTCATAACCCATTTCCCATGATAATCTCAAGTTAAATCAATATTATTATAAAGTCTTCTATGAGGCAAGGTAGATCTTGTTATTTGATATTTTTCTTGGATTTCATGAGGAGGTTTATTTGTTTTTTTTTTAATTCTATGAAAGATGGTAAATATAAGTTAAAAGGATTCGAGGTGATAGTGAATGAAGAGGTTATTCCTAAATTTATGAGTTTATTGAGAGGAGAGAAGTGGTATATTGTTAAATCCAAAACTATTAATTATTAAGAGACATTTCTTAGACTTGGGGACTCTATCATTAATATAAGTAAGGATTTTATTTTCAACTCTTTAAATTTATTTTAGACTTAAGTGAAAACATGTATTAAAAGGTATATTACTCATGAGGATCGATAGACTATAATTTTTGGGTATCAATTTTGTCTACTTATGCATTTGACACACAATATTTATATGAAACCTGCTTTATTCATGAATAAAATGCTTGATAAGATGGGACTTTCCATGAAATGCGGTAATCTTATGGCTCCAGATCATCAAGGAATTATAAAATGAAATATTATGGATTCTTTTGCAAATAATTATCATTTTATTTCATATTATTTTTAGAGGAATCTTTCTCAATTATCTATAATTTTTATATATCCATGCATGATCTAAATTGTTTGGGAAATATTTTTTAAAGAAATACATATGCTCTTACCTCATATGAGACTTAACCTAGGAAAACATCTATTAAAAAAGTGAAAATAAAAATGCCCATTCAAAAAAAAAATTAGGGTAAGATTAATTTAGAGAGTAAAGTTACAAAAATGGGACTTGTTTGGAAATAAGTCTAATTATTTGGGTAAGAGGCTCCAAAATTTGAAACACTCTCATTCATATTTTAAATAAGATATTCATGTCATAAAATATCAAGAGAATACTATTATCCAACTTAGGAAGGAATTGACCGATAAAAAATCCAATGAATTTCAAGAAGAACAATTTTTAAGAGAATATATTAAAAATATCTAGACTTTTTTAATTTTGGCAAGTAGTTTGAGTTCATTTTATTAGGAGTCCTCCTAAGGTATATTATGTGAATTTGAAATAAATATGTTTGAAATGGATGTTTAAAATGAATATAAGTAATTAATTTTCTTAGTTAACTTCCCCAATTATGTTTAAGGAAGTTTATAGGCTCTCGTTTGAGGAAGATACAAATCTTTTATGTGAATTGATTTTACATAATTAGTTTTACCCCTATATTTTTCATGGAATTTGAATAACTTAGTTGGTGAGATTTAAGTAAGGTATTTTATGTCTCACATATATAATTTTATTTTTAAAGAAAAGAGTATGAGGATTTGGAAGCTAATTTTACCTCATGGTTAAGACCAAAGCACCCGAGGCCATTAGATATTATTGAAGATGTTTCCAAATCATGAAATGTGATTTTGTAAAGAATCACACTCTGTGGGATAGAATGGAAGTTATGGATTTTTTTTTGAAATAAGGACCTCCTTTTTGTTACAAATATTCTTGATTATTGCTCAAATAGATGGATGTTGATGTCTACTATGTTAAAGATGAAGAATCCCCATTCTTTAATCAATATTTTAAGTGTTATAACAATAATTATTTGTTATTTAAATATTATTATACACTCTATGAAAGATTAGATTGGGTTAAAATTTTAGTATCCATCACTTTGGATTCCAACTATTGATTGAAGGGTTTGGTATCCTTTGATTGAAACAAATAAGACTATTAAATGTAAATATGTGGAATGTAAAAAAGGTTTTCATCTCCTTTAGGATTATACTAAAATTTATCCTTTAGATTTTAGGTTAGTTTGTGAAAATTATTTTTTGTGATACATTTTACCAGAACAAACTAGTCCTTAAGATGTACATCCCTTGTTCTTTTTTATTAAGAGAATGATTCATGGGTGATGGATATGGAATAACTCTTGGTTCTGAAGATTGGTGTTTATCTATGGTTTGTTAAATTTGATAAATTTTTATGTAGCATCTACTTGTTTTTTAATAGTTTATTTTTTATTTTATAGCATGTTTTTTATCTTTTGGTTCGTTGTACTAAGATGGTGGTACCATGTTTAACTTAATTTTCTAATCCATTTGGCTACTTTAATGATTTTTTTGTAAAAAATTATATATTTTATGAATAAAAAAGGTTTAAGGACCTCTCAACCCTCTTTTATCAATGACAAATCAAATTTGGGAATAGTGTAGTAATAAAAATTAATAACCTCTAAATTGATCCTCAAGTAAATAACCATCACAATCATATAAGTTGAAAAACCATTATATTAGCTAAATTAATGTTTGCAAGCACAACAATGACATTAATGGCATACTAATATGCATAATTTCATAACAATATAACTCATTAAAATAATTGGAGATCCATAATAAACTTAAATTTACAATTATAGTTGATACTATGAAAAATGGTCAAGACATAGCTAAAAAAAATAGTCATGTGATTACATAAATAAATCTTAAATATAAATTTGAAGAAAATAAATGAATCTTAGATGAATAAAATAATCTGAATGACTAAATCTTAGATGAATATAATAATATGAATGACTATGATTAAGTCTATCTAAATACCAATTAACCTATAAAAGAATCCAAAATTGAAGTTCTTTATGTCCTTGAAGTAAGTTATGGAGGGTAGTTGTCAAGATGAGCCAAACCATGTTGGTCCATTCCATCCCAACCATAAGATTAACAAGTGTAGGTAACATCTGTATAATAACTCAATCATAATTAATATTTTAGGTCTATCAATACACCATATACAATAGACCAATAAGTCATAGAACATCACATGATAAATAAAAACTATTTAAAAAAGGATGTAAAATAAATGGTTTATAAAATAAGCTCCAAATGTAACATAAAATATATGAGTATGAGGTCCATGGGGTTATATTATGTCTACATGACCTTATAAGGTAAATAAAATAGTTAAAAATAAATTTCTAAACAATAAGACTTTTAAGTAATTTGTAACATGCAAACTAAATATATCTAGACTCGTTGACATTTTCAATCAAATTTCCATGAGAGGGATCAAAGTGACATCATTAACAAGTGAACTAAACATGGAAGATAATTAATAAAAAAATACAACTCAACTCATAATCATGATGTTCTACATTGTGGAACAAGTTAGACACAATCCATGGATTGGGTTTGAATTCTCAGTTATTATACATGATTACATAGTAATGCTACCTATAGTGTTAATATAATGATGTGTGAATTCACAATCAACCCAATGATTCTTATTCCTAATCCCATGAAAATCATTTATATCATCTTCTAAAAAATGAGTAACATTATGCACCAAAATAAGTTATTATAACAACAATGAAAAACTCATAACCATAACAAACATATGTCCTCTCTTGAATCATATCCTAAAGAGGTATGAAATTAAGGAAATATCATCTAATTTTGATACAAAACTTTTAAATACAATGGTACTTTTACATTATTGTACATATGGATCATTTATTTAATTTGAACTCTCATTAGTGCATTTCAATTTATGTTGGACCTAATATAACCTTTTCATTATCATCATTCACTAATGAAAATATATAGATCTAACACTTTTTTTTCTTCAAGATACTCACTAACACTCCTAAAAACTCATTAATCTATATTTCTTATGATTTTATAAGGTATTAAATGTTATTATGATAGTTTGATAATAGTTTGAACACTATCAAACCATCATGATTCTCATCATGTTGGGTTATTGATCCTTTAATCTATCTCACCTTATTTTCTTATATCATGACCATATATTTCCCACTTGCATAATGTCAACATGTTTACGAATATGATCCTAATTTTTATTCAAGTAGTCAATTATGCACAAGCATTATAATAATTTTGATATAACACAAATCGATCAGAAACACATGGAAATTACAAGACAACTAAATATAACTCATATAGTTTTATGTTTTACTGCATTCAGGAAATATTGTCATATATCTGTACTAGAGATGAGGACTTATTGAAAGTGCATCTAAAATTCTTCCTTGATGCATCTTGCATCTCATAATATAGATATAAGGCACAATATTATCAGATGCATGAACCTATTTTATAACATGTATGAGTGTTGATTCCAACCTGTCAAAAAGTAGGGGCTGACTAATGTAGCCACCTAAAAAACCCCTATTTTTTAATGTTCTACTATTTGTGGATGGAAGTAGTTCTTTCATTGAAACTAAGGAATTGTAAATTTCTAATTAAAAAGAAAAGCAAAAGGAGGTTCAATTGTACCATAGCATGTTCTTCAATAAGCAAAGGACACAATTCAAAGGTAAATGAAGAAACATAAACATAATTTTGTTTTTTAGAATGGTATTATTGACTTGAAATAATGAAACCATGTCATACAAAGTAGACCCACATCTATATTCAATTTATATCTTTCACAATGGTAAAAAGTATTGTTAGTTTTGTAATTCTCATTCTATTTTACAAAATTATAACATTGTTTATTCAAGATAGAGATATTTGCATCAAAAATATCAATGAACTCATGAATATGTATTTTTTATCCTATCAAGTTAATTTTTTACTATAAAGAGTTTGATGTTATAATAAAACTTAAAAATAAATTAAATTATTATTAAAATTTTATTTTTAAAATTAATTGATTCAATATCTCATCAATTTTTTCTCAATTATATAATCCTCATAATGAATAATAAATACAAAATTATTAAATATTTTTTTATATTTAAAACTAATCTTATATTTGAAATTTATTAGTTTCCCAATTATCTTATGTTTGCCACAAATCTTCTCAATATTAAAAACAAATCAATTATCTATAAAAATAAATATATCTCTAATATGAAAATAATGTTTTAAAGATTTCATTTTAACTTCAAATATTAATATATCTAAAAGTTTATTTCATATTGAGTCGATTGTAATGTGTCACTCCCTCATTGAAATGTGTCGATTATATTATGTCATATTGAATATATTAATTAAGAGAAATTATAAATTATAAATCTCAGGGATAAATTATAGATCTCATGCTTGCATATCAAGGATAAATTATACAAATGTTTTGGTAAGTTTTTGACAAGGTTTCATGTCTAGGATAAATTATAGATCTCGTGCTTGCATATCAAATTTAAAATTTTCAAAATATGCCAACATTTTTGTCTAGTTCCTAAAATTAATTTATAACATGAGGTTTTGGCATTTCATGGCACATAGTCATATTTATATTTTGTTTTATCTCAAAAAATGGAATTTTGAATGGTGGGTCACACTCAGATTATAATGGAATGATCTCTCTATCTAAGTGTACACACTCAAAATAAATATCACTTATAAATATTGAAATTAACTATTTAACATGTAATATTTCATTTAAATTATTTAAAATGAGTTTCAACATGAAAAATAATTTAAATGAAATTTAATAATAATTTAAAATGATAATTACATGGTAAATAGTTGTAATAGTAAAAAGATATATTTTGAGTAAAAATTTAACTTATGTAGAAACTATAATCTTAAATTAAATTTTATACTAGATTTATCTAGAATTAAAGAGGTAGAGATAGTTTAGAGCATAAAGATGATAAATTGTCTTTAAAATAGGTTGATTGGGTATTAAACTTGATATAAGTATATACTAAATTCATTAAGTTGAGATAAGTTAAAATAGTAAGTACATTGATGGTAGATATAGAAATGATAAAGAAGTAATGTACTTAACTTGTTATGGTGATAATGTAGTTCTAGATCTAGAATAGATAGAAAGTAGACTAGAAAAATATTTTGAAATAGCTATCATATTTTAGAATAGATGATTTTGGATCCATTGACACTAGAGTCATCTTGGGACAGTGGTGTTGATGTTATTTTTTGAACTTGACATAATTATCCTTTACAAAATACATGTTAGAAAAAAGATGTGACCATGCAGATGATTCTGGATATGAGTTCACCTTCACTCTAATGTATTCATATATGGGTCATCAACTGTCACTTCTCATGGAATTACAAAACCCTAGTTTTTCATCTTCATAGTGACCTTAGATGAAAATGGGTTAGTGGGCATACAGTGTTGAGTTGAACTTAAATACCCCTGTCAATGAGCACTTCCTACATAGTTAACACTCTGAAAAAGGACTTTAGACTGATGTATTTCTCCCCTACATGTTGGTTTATGTGTGAATCATGCAATATGTGAAAAGCAAATACAATAGTGACCTAACATGTAACTTGGCAAATCAAGCTCTTAGGTTACTCCTTAAGTACTTCAAACTAGTGTATGTGTTTTCTCTATGACTGATATGAAAATATGAGAAAATAGGTAAGTTTTACTTTATTTAGTGCTTGATTGAGTGTATTGACAAGTTACCTTAGGTTATTTTGATTGTCTACTAGGTGAGGAATGAATGGGGGTTGATTATTTATTTATACTAAAATCCATTTGGATAACTAACTCACATTAAATCATGTATTAAGACCATTAGGATACATTTCATTTTTAAATTGGATGACTTTAGGGCACTAGACACTTATGTCAAGGTAGGGCACTAGCATCATCATAGGTGTCTATTCCAGATGTTAGTATCTATAGAGTAGGAAAGTAGGTATATACTTAGAACTTGCATAGATGGAAGATAAGAAAGTTTTAAGTATTTTGGTCCAAATAGAAGGTATAGCTCATCAAACCAAGCTAGAGAATATGAGAGACTTTAAAAAGTGGGAAAGGTCCAAAACTGAGAGGAATAATGAAGGTCTGAGCTTTCTAAGTGTACAAGACTGAGGTGATATATAATCTATAAAATAGTGTCTACACTTGCCCCCCCCCCCCCCCCCCACCTTTAATCTAGTAATGAAATTACTAGTTTAAAGGAAAGGAATGCATACTTGGGTGTATATATCAAAACTTGTCTTTGCTTGATTCCAACTTGAGTTATTTACTGGTGATTAACCTACAACTAAGATCATATTAGAGTATATAATCCATGCATATAATCTTTAATTAAGAGCATTTGAAATGATTGAAATTGAAAGAATAATGTTTAGTACACATGTGTATCAATGTAACCACCTTGCCTATTGGAAAGTTGATTTGAAAAATGTATCATTGTAAGGACCTTAAACTAAAATTAGGAATAATATATATAAATATTGAAATTTCATGCACACATGCACACACACACACACACACACACACACACACACACACACACACACACACACACACACACACACACACACATATATATATATATATATATATATAAGGAGATATAAAGAGATATGGGAAGGCATATGCCCCCAACCTTGGTGATGATTTTCCACTCAGAAGTTGATATTAGCTCAACCTTGCAAACCAGTCATACTTATAACCTGGGGAACATGAATTAAAAAAGTTAACTCATATTGCTAAATTGGTAATGTTAGATGATACAATCAAGTCTAACCTAAAACCTTGGTAAGATTGAGTGATTTAATCACCTCAACCATACCAAGTGAAGTAATTACTTTAGTATATTGGCTCAATAAATTCCATAAAATTACATCCTAGGTATCAATGCATAAAAGTACATTTGGTGGGTGATGGCAGTACCTATGAGTGTTTTGAAATACAAAAATTATTTGTATTTTATAATATTAGGTGCACATTTTATAGCATTATTGATGCCTAAAAATCTTGATTTAGGTTAAATGGCCTCTATGGGAAGCTTTACAGATGTGGGATTGAATGTGGTCTATAAAGTGACCTCCAAAATTTTAGATGTCGGCTCTTCATTCAAATTTGGGGAAAAGGGATAGGAGGAAGGAAAACAAATAAAATAAAAAAATAAATCTAAATGGAGGTGATACACAATGATATTTAAAATATTTATCCACATTGGCATAAAATAACATAAATCCTTAACACTATTAGTCATAAAGTAGCCTAAAGCATGAATTAAGATCTATAATGCAAGCAAAGAACTACACTATAGAAGCAAAAGAATAGAAATAGCATACAGAGACAATTTTCCACTCCAAATTAACACAAAACATCATATCCTCCTTATTGTAGATAGGAAAAAAATATAGAAGGCCATTGAGGGCACATTCAAAGCATCCAAAATGCATCTGTGAGGTGTACCTATTAAGTTTTTGGAATAAAAAAATCTATTTGTTACTATCCTAGTCTATTACAATGGTTTCTCATAAGCTAGAAAAAATTGCAAAAAATAATAACCAGCCCTTTAAAAAATAAATGGGCTCTAAATAAATAGGCAAGGTGAATGCCTAAGGGAAGTAACACCTGGAGATTCCCTCACTTGCACCCGTGATGATGTCATTGTAACTAAAAATATGTCTCAAGATCATGAGTGAAATTGGCCTCCAAATCCCAAATATGACACAACTACATTGTTCTATTAAAGCCACTATGCTTGGGTAAAATGAGGTGGTGCCATGTGTGTAACCCTGGAGTTGGCATGCCTATGTTATGTTCAACAACCTTGGTCCTTTAAAAATTCAATAGATTACACCTTAGGCTAGAATTAAATTGTTTCAAAAGCTTTGCTCAAAAGGGAAGACCCACACCATTATCCAATGATGCTCCTTAAAATTTTGGCAAACCAACACCACTCCTAGGCTAGCATAGAACTAACACATGTCAAACTAGTGATTTTCTAGAGAGGTTGGGGTCTTCCTAGGTGAGGTTGAGCATAAGGGTGCCATGTGTTAAATATATGCTCTTCTAGAGAGATCTGAGCATTTGCCTACCCAAAATGAGCATGAGGGTACCACACATTAGAAACCACATTGATCTTCTTATTGACTACTTAGTGGGTCCCATCTTTCCTCTTATTGGATAATGGCACTACTTGGAGGCTCAACCAAAAATAAAAAGGCTTTAGAAAGTGTGGGGGTATCATGTGTCAAGCTCGTACTCCACCTGAGTGAAAATAAAGCCTCCTCAATCTAGATGAGCATCGTGCTACCACATGTTGAAAGCAGATAAAGGCCAAAACTTAGGCAAAATTTTGAGAAAGGGGGCCTTAAGAAGAAAAGGACCAAAATGGAAACTACCAAAAGGTGCCAAGGAAATTCATATCTATCAAGTGATCCCAAAGAATAAATGAACTACTCAAAAATGAAAATGTGGATTATTAATCCATAGTTCCTAATGACTTACAAAGGCATCTGCCTATGGAAGGAGAACCCAAAAGCTCTGGCACTTAGATCAGTCAAAACAAAACTACAAAAATGGGAGGAAGGTATGGAAAACTACATATTTTAAAGGGATACCTATAAGCGTGCCCATTCTTCCTCCTTTGGTTGGGTCTTAATATTGAGAGCCTCAAAGGCTCTATCTAGATCAATTATCTCCTTGATGGAGATGTTTCCCAATCCTTTAACCACTATCAGTGTCTAAAATTCCAATTAGATGAGTGGATGTAAAATTTTCTCCACCTCAGAGACATTAGGTGATTAATCGAGAGCCATGGAGATGGTCTGGTCATTCTACTTCTGCTTAAGTAGTACCTTGATTTGGTCCTCAAGGAAGACATTGTTATCAGTTAAGAAAGGGGAAGGGAGTCCCAAATAGATTAATTTCTCTATGTGTCCCTACCATTCTTAGATTTCATGTTTAAGGGCATTAAGGAATTCCTTACATTTATTTGTTTCCTTATTGTAGTCTAAGAATTCATTCACCTTTGCCACTACCTGCCTCTGATTACTCACCCATGCTACTACTAACACTTTAGGAGAAGTGTTGTAGAGATTTTGAATGAGGTTATATAATTCCAAGACCTTTGGGGAGACAAAATTAATCATCTAATAAATATATGCACTTACCTAAAAGTAAAACTTTTATGTCTATAATGAAGGTTGTTATTGTCTACAAGTTTTCCACCATGGTCTTGATCCATTCCCCATAGGATCTATATAGCTACTAGACTATGGGAAGGATCATGATGCCCTATGGGTGAGTGGAAAGGTCATTTTTAGCCTTTTCAATCTCTTGGTTCTTGACTGAGGAGTCTTGTTAAACCTAGTGTTGTAATTATTGATACAACTAATCTAATTATTGATACGATGAATCTGAATCACATAGTTTTTGGAAAATTTTAGCTATGTCCTTTTATTTTCTTCTAATTTGAGCTTGGTAGCTAATCATAGGATATATTTCACCTGGAAGTTTTTATTCAAGATACTACCCCAGAGGTTGGCCCATGCCTTAGTGAGGTCATTATCCTTGGCATTAACTTTGGTGTTAATGTGGTCAACCATAGCCTTTACTTTTGAGAGTTTTTGTTTGGTTTTTTCTAACTACTAAGCCACCTTTATATAGTTCATAGTTATGTACTTATAAATTTATTCCATGTGTTTGACCCGATCGATGGTCTGATCTTGACTAAGGTTAAGGCTGATAGCTTGTATGACATAATCTTCTAGTTGAGTTTTTTCTTGGGGCTTGACTACTTGGGGGGTTAGATGGGAAATAATTAGGGATTCTGGAATAGGGTCATAAAATGACCACATATGAGCCTCAATGTTAGCCTTGGATTGCTTCCCTTTTTTCCTTTACATGTAGACCTCTCAGGCTGCCCTTGTTGCATCCACTTATTGTTGGTATCAGTTTGGTGCTTGGATTGTCTCCCATACAAAGGAGATTCCCTAAAAATGTGTAAATGGAATAGTTATTTATTACTACAAGGAAATAGACCCTACTCTTGTAAAGGAAAGTGATTGAATGGTTGGGGTTAAAAGAGAGAAAGGTGGGAGACCACAAGGTAGGGAGAATGGGTAGGGAGCATGCCCAACTAGAAGTTATGGACATTGTCATCAATGTCTATACATAAGATGAAGGCCAACAAGGATAGGGTGTCCTTCAATTGTTTCATGAGGAAAATTAAATAGGGCATGGGTAGAGGAGGTATCTCCATGATCTCTTCTTTGAGGAGAAATCTGAGGAAGTGCACCTTACTAGAGCCCAAGGAATACCAAACATTCTAGAGGCTTTTAATGTTACAGATAGTGGCCTTTGAATTATACCTGAGCTAGAACATCTCTTTTATATTATTTGCACTTATTTTTACCCATAAATAAGAATTATTGACAATCACTCCAATGCTAGTGTCATATCTCTCTATGTAAAGAGCAATAATCTTAGGGCATGGGTGCATATACAACACCATGTATTACACCAATGTGTAGTCCCATATTTTGCATCTAAAAGAGCCATACTCTTTCCCACTAATCCCATTCATCATTCAAGCATGTGTACCCTCCCTCAAATTCTTAGGATTTTGGGATAAATCCTGGTTAGAAATGTCATTCGCAAAGTCAGTTACCAAATCCTACTTTTTTCATAGTCCCTTAGTTACATTTATGGTATTTGGAAACTTCTCCTTCACTTAAGCAAGGGATAAAGCATAGGATTTGCTCATGGTGTGCCTAGGAGGAGGATCTCTAATGCTACTTAAACTATAGTTTTTATAGTTTGAGGGGTGTTTCCCACTCCCAGATGAGGATGTAGAGGCCTTCATATTTATATTTACTCCAATAATATTTCTCTATTCCTACCTTGGATGACTGGTTTGATGGTTCATTATTATCTTGTTTGACTCATAGACACTCTTTATTCTCTTTTAAATTTGATTGATTCTCTCTCCAAAATCACAAAGTGTCAAGTGTTTATCTCAAAATGAGATAAGGGATATTTATGCACTAGTGCCACTAGGTGGACTCATCATGGAAATTAAAAAATGAGTGCTCTCATAAATGATGAGGTGTGCCCTAGTAAATTAAAAGGGTGGCACACATGCTCGAACATCTATTAGTAAAATATTTGTAGTGATCATTGTGGGGAATTGCATATAATGGATTGTTTGACATAAATAATAGGTAAGGTGGGTAGATAACCATCTTTCAGAGAATGTTTTCTAAGATTTGGGAAGATTAGGGGAAGGACACGTGGCGATCAAATCATCTACTTATGTAAATGACACTTATTTAAAGAAGAAAACAACAAAAATAAGATAAAAATGGAAAAGGTAAAAACAATGAGGGAAAGGGAACATGTGATGAAAAAAGAAAAAGGAAACTAACTAATTATCTACAAAGGGGAAGATGGGAAAGTTAGTTGAAATGCTTTAAGCCGATCCCATTGACGAGGATCTCCAATGCATTTACCTCTTAGTATTCTAATTCAAAAGTGTTTCCCCATTTGTAATTGATAATATGAAATGGCCCTATCCAAAAAGAATCAAACTTCACATGTTGTCCCAACTTTGTGGCTCAATGGTCATATTTGAGAACTAAGTCTCCTGGTTTAAAACCAGTGTCAAATGACTTCTTTTCAAACCATAATTCTAATGATTGCTGATGGATGATCTTTGCATCAAATTTTTGTTCCCTTATTTCTTAGAGTTTGATTATTTTGGCAAGATAAACCTCCATTGTTCCATTTTCTTCAATTTTGATAGCCTTTAAGAGCTATCATGCCAAGATCTCTGATAATATTGGCATAATCACTTCCTTCCCATATACAAGTTCATATTGGTAAGTCTTCAAGATTTACTTGGAAGTGATGTGATCAGCCCATAGTGTCATCCTTACATGCAAGTGCCACTCCCTTTTCTTGTCATCACTCATCCTCTTAATCAGCCTAATCAGATTTTTGTTTGTGGATTTCACCAACCCATTCCCTTATGGGTAATAATTGGATGAATTCATTAGGAATAGGCCATTCTAAAGCAAAAATTCAAAGATCTTAGATCTGAAGAAGGAATTCACATTATCAAAGATGACTCTTTTAGGCAATCCAAACCTAGAGATGAGATCTTCTAAGAAGCCAAGGATCACATTCTCGATCACTTCCCTCAGCAGGACCACTTTGATCCATTGAGTGAAGTAGTCAATGGCCATCAATATCCATTATGGCCCATGCTAGAGACTAGGTTGATCATCTTGAGAAATTCTAAGCCTCATTGTTTAAAGGGCTCATTGGTCATTATCAGGCATGGCTGAATATTTTATCTTCCCAATGAAGAATTGACATTTTTGGCACTTTTTGACTATTTGGTGGTAGTTTGTAAACATAGTCAGCTATTAATATCCTACACATATGACATTTGTTATAGTAGCTTTGGCTAATAAGTGACTACCAGGGGGAGTAAAGTGCATACATTATAGAATTTTAACCACCTGGGGCTTATCAACATATCGAAGGAGATTTGCATAAAAGTTACTTTTGAATAAGACCCCTTGGAGTAACATGTAGCTAAACCATTACACCCTATAGAAATGCCTTTTATGTGTGGAGAGGCAATTAAGATACCTAACAGTCTACATGAATAAGACTTTTTTTATCACCTAAGACTCATCCACTTCAAATTGGTTCACTAAGGCTGGTTTAGGTACATTTTGATTCTCTATTGGGACATTTGTGGACTAAGCTATGTACTTGAAAATCCCTCTCACTTTGATTACCTTTGTTGGCTTGACTTCTACATCATATAATAGGATCTTGGTGATCTAATTGGACCTCTTTTATGTAATCTCTCCTTCCATGATGTATTTATGAACACTTGAGTGTGCCACATACACCATTATTTTATTCCCTGCCACCAAAGTGCCTAAACTTCTTGAGGCTTTTAACGATGATAAAGGCTTGTCTCTCTAAAAAATTATATTTGGTTTCACATCCACACAAAATTTTAGAGTAGAATATGATTGAATTCTCTTCTCTTCCCTCCTCTTTCTTTTGAGTTACCATAATCGCGAGGCTATGCTCACTCCCATAGATGTACATGATAAGTCCCTAGAAAATTTAGGGTTAACAAGTATAGGTGTGGTGGATATTATGCTCTTGATTTATAAAAATGATTCTCTTCCTTTGGGTGTCCATTTGAAAACCTTATCCTTCTTCAACATTAGGGTGATTGGCCTAACCAATCCAACAAAGTTTGATATGAATCTGCTAATGAAATTGATCTTTTTGAGGAAATATTGGACCCCTTTCTTTTTCACTGGAAAAGCTAGGTTTCTAATGGCCCTTATCCTTTCTAGATCAATGGTGATCCCATATTTAGATACTACATATCCATGAAGTTTACCCTAGAGAATAATGAAGACACACTTTTTGGGGTTTACAAACACCCCAAACTCTTGGCACCTTTGGAAGACCTTTTCCAAATGGTTGAAGTGATCTTCTTTCCTCTTAGAAAATATAGTGAGATAATCTAGACAGATGAGGATGATCTCATTAATTATCCCTTTGAAGGACACATATATCACTCACTAAAATGTTTCCCTAGCATTAGAAAGGCTAAAGGGCATCTTCACATATGTGAAGGTTCCCCACTTTATGGTGAAATTAATTTTGTGTTGATCATCTTCCTTCACCCATACTTTGTTATACCTAGAAAAACCATCCAATAATGAAAAACATCTCCAATCTTGCTGTGATTTGGAGGATTTACTCCATGGAGGGGAGAGAGTAATAGTATTTCAAGGATGCCTTATTCAGATCTCAAAAATACACACATAATCAAATTTACCTACTCCTCTTTTACATAGGGATGAGGTCGGATACCCAAGTCAAATGTTTGATCGGGTATATGATCTTTGATTTTATTAACCTCAGCTCTTGGACCATCAAGGACACAATATTTAGGTTCATCAGTGTTTATTTCTACGTAACTATTTTAGATCCTTTCATTAAATCTATGGTGTGTTGAATGACCTCTCGATCATACCCCTTCAGGTCATCATAAGTCCACGTAATGACACCTTTGTATTTGTCACAAAAGACACTAATTGCTCCTTGTCTCTTTGAGGAACATCCCTTCTAACCTTCATATTTCCTCCACCCCTAACATAAAGCTTACAATAATCTCTTTTATCCATAACAAATTTGTGTTTGTCCTTCTTTGCATCATCAAAATTTAAGATATTTTGTAAGGTGATGAGACCTTTTGGGAGCTTGTTGTTTTTCTTTGTATAATCTAGTTTTTATAGTCTTCCTTAATTTTTGGCTAAAGTTGTTCTACAAACTCATAGGATTGATATAGGAATAGTGAAATCTAAGTGTTTTTTTCAAACACTTACCAATTCTAATCATTTTATGGGATATTAGGTCTAATGATTACTCTCACTACATGCTCATTTATGAATAAATTCAATATCAAGTCAAATTGGGAGCCCACTGTTACCATCCTATCAACCTCTACATTCATGGTTCTTGGGATGATGTGAATATTGAAGGAATCAAAATATTCAATTAGTTCCCATACATGATGATGGTAATATCTCATACATACATTCTTCATAGTCACTACCCCTCTTACCTATCTTAATATGAATTCAAATTCACCAAATACCCTTAACTAATTGATGCCCATTTGCTCGATGAGGCTAAGGTCATAGACTAGGGCCTCATATTCAACCTTGTTATTTTTATAGGAAAACTAAAACTAAAAGTCCAAAAGGGTCTCTATTCTATAGGGGGATGTTAGTCAGATATTGGCTCCAGAGCTAGTCTTGCATTTTGCACCATTAAAAAGTAGTGTCTAGGATTTAGATGCATCCTTGAGATTTTTAATTTGATCTCCCTACCTTTTAATGACCTCAGGGATAACCTATTATTCATCATGAATAAAATAATTTATAATTCCCATTTCATTAAAATTTTTGAATGGGTCACTTTTAATAAATTCATTATTCATGACCTCCTCTTCAAGGCTTCTATTATCAGCTACCCTTTCTTCTTTGACCATTTTAATGTAGTACATCTCCATATTTGAGAAGGAGGTATGCATTACTTCAAATTTATCCATTACTTCATCCACTATATATTTTTGGTGAATAGGTTTGAACAACACCTTTAGCTTTGACCCATACTTGGTCCTTAGAATCAAGTGAGACCAGTCCAATGATAGATATTTACTAATGTAGGAAATGAAATACCTTGACAAAAATAACTCAACAATAGGTGAGATGCCTATCACTACAATGTCTTGTGGCATAGTGATGCTCAGATAAGAGTAAAATGTGAGGGGAAGGGCCTGGATGATCCATAGGGTCTAAACCTTCTTCTTGTCTATTTACATCACCCCTTTATTTAGGCGTTCATATTTCAAATGTAACACCTCAACTATCTGTTTATACATCACTATGGTGCTCACACCTAAGTTGATCATGGAATTATGCAACAACCTTTTACCCATAATCAATGTAAAGTAAAATAGGGTGGGTTTAGTTTTAATAACCCCTTCCTTGGTGTTGATGAATGTGGAGGGTGTTCAGAGCTATGGGACCACATTGGTTCCTTTTTTTCCTTTACAGGCTCTACAGTTGGATTTCTTTTCATGGGCTTCTCATTATCCTCTAAGGCCTCCTCTAGTAGAGTCTTATGTTCAGGGATAGACAAGACATCCCAAATAGATATTTTAGTTGATACCTTTTTCATTTGCTCAACCATGTTATATGACTTTGGAAGTGGGAACTCAAGGTCTTTTACCTTGCCCTATACTGCTTCACCCACTTTGGATAAACTGTAAGTGGAGGTTGTAGTGTTGAAGTCTTTTCAAAGGGTTCTTTGGGCCTTGTATAAGCCTTGAGGCTTTTGGACAATTTTTTTTGGAGCATATATATTAGTCTAATTGAACCTATGAAGCTCTGTACATTGGCATTTCATTATAAAATACCACATCCTCACCTTCTATCTAGGATGAAAGTGTGTGATCTGAGGCTATTTCTTCCTCTTGCTCTAGGGACATACCCTACATTTATGCCATTAGCACAGTGTCTTCAAATCCTAGATATTAGTATGTATAGGTCAAATCTCATACATTCCCTTATCACCTTTATTTGGTGAACTTATATTTTAAGTTTCCCCTTAGACAATTTTTGGGTCCATGGGGTTCATTTTAGGGGAAGCACCATGAGTTGGAATCATCTACCAAGTTATTCTGGCTAGCCACTAGCTCTTTGCTCACACTTGGTGACACTATGTGCAAAGGGTTTGGGATTGTAACCATCTGATTTATGGCCCAGATCTAATGGTTTGACATTGGTGGTTCAAAGCTTGGTGGTTCATTCTTTGCCTTTCCTTCTATTGATTCTATTGGTAAGGTGGTCTCCTTTCTTGGTAGTTGTTGTGATAAGGTTTTAGAGGTGTAACCTATTGTCTCTTGAAATTAATTATCACATTGGAAAATTTCCTCAAAATACACTTCTTATCATTCATTTTAGATACCAATGAATATGCATCAAATGTGCTCACCTAAGTGGGTGGGTACACATACATGGAAGGGGGCAAGTTCCTTGAGGTGATTGAGATATCTTCTTATGGAGGCATATATATCTCAAGGAACATCAGTATCAACAGTTGATGAGGGGGTCTTCTTACATTTATCAAGTTGTTATTATCCCTTACCATGATGTCCTATGCATCTGATAGCGTCTGGACTCTAAGTGATCAGATCATGACCACAATACATGAATTGAGGGCCTTGAGATAGAACACAATTACCATGCCCATATGTGGTCAAGGCATTAATGGGATCCTTTTCTAGGTCTTTTTCAACCTAGTATTGAAATCAACTATAGCCTCTTACAGGGCCCTCTTGATGGTTATTAAACTATTGTAAGAGGGATGATCAGTCTACCTTATCAATGAAACACTCAGAACTTGCTACCCAGGACATCCTAGGTTCTGATTGAGTTGGCTAGTAAATATCGATACTAGTCAAGAGCCTTCCCTTTGAAGGACGCTACTAGTAGCCTTAGGGATACATTTTATGTGTTAATATAGTGTATGATACACACATTAGCCACATCATGGAAGTGTTTAGTCATTATCTTGAAGTCTTCTCCCAAAAACTTAAAAATCACCTTTAAAACATTGGTAGGTATTGGATCCCATATGGTCTAGGGTATCGAAGGGATAAGCATGTTTCCATTGTCCCATGATACAAAGTTCCTTGGTGGGCTTGGATGTGCCATTTGTTGTTACTTTTTTATTTCATATCAAAATATCCTAAAGCTCTTTGGTGAGCAGGAGCTCCCAAATGTGGAGCTAGTAGACTCAAATTATTTATAGTTTGTGATCTTGTTGTGGGCCTATGGATCATAAACTTAAACTTCTAATCAATTAGATTAGAAGATAGGGTCATATTAGGCATGCCAAAAAATAAAATTATTGATGCCTAAAACTCTCACTTCAGGTTAAATAGCCTCATGCGAAGCTTTATATATGTGGGATTAAATGTAGTCTATAAAGCAACCTCCAAGTTTTTAGAAGTTGTCTCTTCATTCAAATTTAGGGGAAAAGGATAAGAGTAAAGGAAATAGATAACATAAATAAATAAATCCAAATGGAGGTGATACAACCAAGATATTTGAAACATTTACCCACACTGATAGAAAATAGCATAAAT
The DNA here is from genome assembly GCA_037957365.1 of Torreya grandis. Taxonomy (NCBI): domain Eukaryota; kingdom Viridiplantae; phylum Streptophyta; class Pinopsida; order Cupressales; family Taxaceae; genus Torreya; species Torreya grandis. The sequence continues at coordinate 539,669 of JARHVA010006569.1, read as the reverse complement.
CCTTAACACTATAGACTATAAAGGAGCCTGAAGCATGAATTAAGATCGATAACACAAGTAAATATCTACACTATAGAAGCAAAAGAATAGAACTAGAAAATAGAGACAATTTTCCACTCCAAATTAACATAGAACATCACATCCTCCTCATTATAGATGGGGATCATAATATAAAAGGCCTCAAACAACACATGTAAAGCATCCAAAATGCATCCATGAGGTGAACCTATTAAGGTTACAAAATAAAAAATCTAAATGTTACTATCCTAGTGTATTACAATGGTTGTTCATAAGCTAGAAAAAAATTGCAAAAAATAATAACTAGCCTTTTACAAAATAAATGAGCTCTAAATAAATAGGTGAGTTGAATGACTTAGGGAAGTGACAGCTAAATATTCCCTCACTTGCACCCATGATGATGCCATTACAATTGAAAGGAGGTCTCGAACTCATGAGTGCAACTAGCCTCTAGATCCAAAATATGTTGCAACTACATTATTTTGTTAAAGGCAGTACACCTAAGGGAAATGAGGTGACACCATGTGTGTATTCTTAGAGATATCACACCTATGTTGCATTCAATGAACTTGGTCCTCTAAATAATCAATAGATTACACCTTAGGCTAAGCCTAAAGTGTTTCAAAAAATTTACTCGAAGGGGGGACCTAAACTATTATCTAATGGCACTCCTTTAAATTTTCGTAGACAAACACTGCTCTTAGGCCAACGTAAAAGTGACACATGTTGAACCAACACTTTTTCAAAGAGGCTATGGTCTTCCTTAGCGAGGTTGAGCATGGGGGTGTCCCAAGTTGAATAGATGCTCTTTTAGAGAGAGTCTAGCATTCTCTTAACCAAAATGAGCATGAAGGTGTCATGCATTAGAACCTATATCGATCTTCTTATTAACCTCTTGGAGGGGCCCATCCTTCCTCTTGTTGGCCAATGGTGTTACTTGGAGGCTTGACCTAAAATAAAAAAGCTTTAGAAAGTATGGGGGCACCACATGTCAAGCTCACACTCCACTTGATTGAAAAAAATCCTCTTCAATCTGAACGAGTGTTTTGATGCCATGTGTTAAAACTAGACGAAGTTCAAAACTTAGTAAAAAAATTTTAGAAAGAGGGTTCGAAGAAGAAATGGACTAAAAGGGGATCTACTTGAAAGTTCCAAAGAATTGTGTATCTGTCGAGCAAGCCTGATAAAGAAATAAACTACTCAAAAATGAAAGCATATTCATCTTAGATATGTTTCATGTTAAAACTATGTATAACAATGGTGCCAATGTATAAAATTCTTACATAACTATGAATCTAAATTATACATCCTAGTGGGTGATGATAATACATGAGATTGGTTTGAAATATCAAACTAATTTGGATTTATAAATATTAGGTTCACATTGCAAAGCATATGCACCTTAGATATGTGTCATGTTGAAATCACATATAACAATGGTACTAATGTATAAAATTCTACCACAATTATGAATATGAATTATATAATTATGTGCTTTTACCTATTCAAAAAAAATTTAAGTGTAGAAAACATGCTTCAAAAGAATGCCCCCATTATATATGGATAAATCTAAAATAAGTGCCAATGTGGAGGACATGTTTCCAAAACATGCCCCCACTGAATCTAGGTATGTTGAATACTAATAAAGTGTGGAGAACATGTTTCCAAAGCATTCCCCCACTAAATATGAAACTATGAATGTGTGGAAGCCATGCCTATATGATATTCCCCCACTGAATCTATGACTGTGAATGTATGGAATCCATATGCATATATGACATGCCCTTAATGAATTTATAAATTGATATAAGTACCAAATACTAAATTCATGTGGAGAACATACTTCTAAATCCTGCCCCCATTGAATCTAAAACTATGCCAGATGTGGAAAACATGTCTCCATGACATTTACCCCTTGATATGACCCCCCTTTAAGGTTAGGTAATAATAGACAATTGTAGTTACCTTACATCATAAGTATAATACAAATGTACAATCTGTGAATGTAACCATGTAGCATATAGAAGGGCATGTCTAGGTAAATGTAGCATTGATGCACACATAACAATGTCATTACATGAAGGCCTTATATGTATGATAACACTCATATAAATATCTATATATTAATATTAAAATCTTGATAAGCAAATCAAACACACAAATAATAGAATTCAAAATCAAGTCAACATACAATGGTCTAAGGAGACCATAAATAAGGGGCATGTTCAAATGTTGCACTATCGAAGGGACATGACTTAGTCAAATTTCCATAAAAGTAATAATGACATATTCAAATGTCCAATAATGCAAACAATGACATATTCAAATGTAAAATAAATCACACATAGGCATAGGCGTTGAAAATAAAAGAATATATTCAAATGATTGAATAAACAAGATAATAACAAGGCAAGACACTCAAGGAAGTGCATAAAGTAAAATAAAATCAACAAGCATAAACATATCTTAGTAGCCCATGGATCAAATATGTTAGCAAAAAATGTCAAGTGCATATCATGTTAAGTACCCTGTGTAAGATATAATCATTGATAAAAGCATGTGTAAGTACATATGTGAGCTCAAAACATAATAATGTAGAGTGCCCATAGAATGATATAACCTGTAAGTATTGTTATCAGATAGGTGGATTCCCCCAACATCCATATGAAATGAGTAAAGGAAAGGCCCAACATCTGAAATATAAATAGATCATGTATCTATGTATGCCTATGTCATGCTCAAATAGAAGCATGACACACACGTATGTAGAATTAATTGATATGCCATTTGTCAACATGGATCTAACACACATATGTCAAGGGTTCAATTGAACATGTAGGTGTTGAAAATGTTTTTATATTTTTTAATGTATTTTTTTTTTTTGGTATTTTTGGAATATGTGAAGAGACTACCATATGATCTCAAATGATGGATGTTCATAGGTATCTCCCCACTCGATGTTGAAAACCTTAAGTTGTATATTTTACATTTTTTACATTGTGATTATATAAGTTGAAAAGGTACATAACATGATCCTCATCATACTTTACATGTGTATTAGAAGAAGTAAAGCTATCATTTGGAATATGTATTAATTTGAATTCAGAAGGAAAGGAAATACCTTGCTAATTTAGATCAATTTTTACATCCATTTGGTATAGCCAAAGATTTCTAGTTTAAATACACATCGATATGTGGTAGGCATAACCCTAACTCATGTTTGAATTACTCTAGGACCACAATAAATTGGTATTATTATGTTTCCCACAGAGCCTTTCCAACTCTTTTATTTTGTAAGTTTGTTAGATCAAATCCAATTTGTTTTAAACGTCTTACATCACAAGTAGTTTTTGCTTGTGTAAGATCAATATGGTTATGCTAGAAATAAGCACCACCCATGAATAAGGTTATTGTTAAATCTTATTAGCATGGATGATTTATTTTTTTTTCACTTCAGGATTCTTGCATAGCACATGGACCTTAGATTAGGCCCATATTAAGTAACATTTATAAATTGGTAATATAAAGATTAGGAATACCACATTTTTTTTTCAAAATGTTCATTTGGTAATTCTTATCCCTCTTTTGTACGAGAAATAAAACTTTGATACTTATAAGGGTATATTTTAAACTCCTTTGGATGAGTAAGTATGAATGGTGCATATATATACACATCCACATATAAATGTGTAAATGAATCATATTGTTCATGAAATGTTCTTTGTTTTAAAGGGGAAAGAAGTCATCAACTTAAAAAAATTCAATTCCAAATTTGAGGGTCTAAATGCTAGCTCATATGATGTACATTTGAATCTCATAGTATAATCTTGAAGGGAATTATCATTTCATTGTTCAAAATTGTGCAAATGTTCTAGTGTAATTTTTGGCACCTTATGGATATTGGAAGTCATGAAGAATGCATCTTGTAATTATAAAATTTTTGTTAAGGAACATTTTGATAGGATATAGAACCATTATTGCACCTCATCGAAGAAATCATGTGGAATACTTTTATAAATAGGTTTTCATCTTTTTCCCATTCTAAAAAAATGTACATTTTTAATCATGTGGTCGAATGGGTCCTTATGACTTAAAAAGAGAAATAAATTTGGTAGATAAAAATCTTGTGGATAAGGATATTAAAGTATACATTATGCAAGAGGTTGATTTTTAAATGAATTCAAATTTGTATTAACATTATGGAAATGCATTTGAATTTGAAGGATATAAATTTATTTTTGAAGATCCCAAATAGTGTTCATCATATAAATAAGGAATTATATTAGAACAATAATGTTTTTCATAGGTGTTATCATTAGTTTTAACCCACCACATTTTTTGAATTGAGGCGTATGAGTGTCACCATCCTTATGGATAACAAGTATAATTTCATAATCACTAAATTTAGGATATGTTAGTAGTGGTATCAAATATTTAAATTTTGGTATATCATTTGAATATTTTGGACCATTGGAAGAATTTGATTCATTCCCTTTATAATTAGTTTCTAATTACGTCATAATTTCCTTATGTATTTGTCAAAACTTTTGACAATTATATGAAGGAGCATCTTTGTCATATAAAACTATTTTTATGGTAGGATGTGCATAAAGGGCTTGATTAGATGATTTTCATTATTGGTGACTCGTGGTTTTTTCTAAAAATAACAAGCCTTATCAATTTGTATTATTTTGAAGGGATACAGGGTGGCTTATACATTTCTCATTTTTTCTCGATCCTTGGACTTTGTATCCATATTTTTATAAATATCAAAGGCCAAAATCATATGATGGTGGTGTAGGAAATGTATGTAATGGTTATTTATCTTCCCTAGGATGGATCAAATCATCTCTTGAAATGGTGAGAGTATGAACCTGATACAAGGGGTGGTAGCTACAACCATTCAAAGATTTGATATTTGAGGCTTTAACACTTGGAAGAATATAATTCTAGTCAATTGTTACCCCTTAATACAAAGTTAGAGATTTTCATAATCATATTCATCAAAGCAATCAATATCATCCATGATGAGAGATATAAAGAAAACAAATATTAGGATAAAACAGGCAAGAAACATCCTAAATAATAAATTTTAGGTAAGAATGATGTTCAAAGATCAGGGTCACTAAATGTTTAACCATAAATTAGATTTTAGATTAGAGTTATCTAGGGATAAATAGGTAGAGATAGCCTAGGGCACAAGGAAAATAAAATATCTCTAAATCAGGCCAATTAGGTGCTAAACTAAGATATAAACATATGTTGAAATCATTAGCTGAAATGGGCTAATAATAGTTAGTAAAACTATGATATATATAGAAATGACAAAGAAGTAATATACTTAGATTTTTATAATTTTAATGTATTTATAGATATATAATAGATAGAAAACATACTAGAATAATATTTTGTAATTATCATTAGATTTTGGATTGGGTGTTTCTAGAGCTATAAACACTAGTATCAACCTATGATGGTTGTGTCGATGTTAATACATGAACCTAGTGTAGGTGTCTTATACACAATACCTATTGGAAAAGTATGTGACCACTTGAATTCTTATAGATTTTAATTAACCTTCACCATAGTGCAATCATATCTAGGTCATGGATTGTCTCTCTTCATGAAACTGTAAAACTCTTGTTCTTCATCTTCATAGTGACCTTGGGAAAAAATGAGTTAGTGGGAAAATGGTGTTGAAATGACCCCACAGACCCATATATTAATGATAATTTCTTACATATCTAATTTTTTAAAGAGGGCCTTAGATTTATGTAGTTATACCATATGTGTTGGCTTGTGTGTGAATCATGCAATATGTGAAAAGCAAGTACAACAATGACCTAGATTGTAAATTGGAAAATTGGCCTCTTAAGCTGATCCTTTAGTATTTTAGACCCTATGTATGTGTTTTCCTTATGATTGATATGAAAATAGGAGAAAATATGAAATATTTCATTTATTGAGTGTTTAATTGAGTGATTTGATAAGTTGCATTTGGTCTTTTTAAGTGTTTGTTAGGTGACAAATGAATGAGGGTTGATCTTGTATTTATGTCAATCAATTTGGATAAATAACTTGCATTAAATCATTTAGGCCAACCATTAGGATATGTTTAATTTGAAAATTTGGATGACTTTAGGACACTAGACACTTGCATCAGGGTAGGACTCTAGTGTTGACATAGGAGTTTGTCTCAGATGCTAGTGTCCAAGGAGTAGGAAAGTAGATAAAAACTCAAAACTTGTAGATGTGTAAGATAAATAGTTTTGAGAAATTTGGGAAAGATATAAGCTTTGTGTCATCAACATAAGGCTATTCAGACTAAAATATAGGCTAAGGGGCATAAGAAAGTGTAGATGCAAGAATTCAAAAAGTGTAAAATGTCTATAATTGAGAGGAACATCCATGTTCTGAGTTTGTCAAGTGTACTAGACTGATGTGCTATATAATCCATAAAATAGTGTCTACATAAACACAAAGAATTATATTTCATAATTTAATTATACAAATATAGTCTCCATGGTAATATTTTTTGAAATATAAAGGTGTAATATCACAAGTGACAATGTTCTAAAATATCTTAACTTTATACTTAAAGGTTCATTATCACTAGACTTGTATATCCTTCCCCTATTAATGCCATATTAATGAGTATGACTTTAAATGAATAGTTTTTAAAAGTCCTAAGCACTATGTCATGAATTATAAAATGATGTATTTTAACTTATAATATCAACGATTAAATGAAGAGACTAACCCTTCACCCATAAATTGATATGGAAGAGATGTTCTCATTCCTTATAGATTTCTATGGTAGTGTCACTCCAATTCTTATAAACATGGGATCTAGATGAATGCCATTCATTTTTGTGGGATTAAATATAGACTACATAGGAAAGGATTTTTGTGTGAAACATTCAGAGTCATCATAGGTGTGTCAATGATGTATACAACACCATTTTTCACCATAATTCTTATTTCTTATGTTTGAAGTAGAAGGTGTAGGAGCTTTCAAGTTTTTCATATCCTTTATATCTTGTTCTAAATTATAAAAAATCTTTTAATTCTAAGTAGGACATTGAGATGAGGATTTATGTGTGGGCTATATCTTATGTTATTGGATGCAAAGGTGAGATGATTCTTCATATTTTCCTTGGAACCATTATGATAACATTTTCCTAGAGTGTTAAAAGTCAAAAATTATATATTTTCATGGATATAAGGTGAAATTTTATTGATTTAATTAAACACCTTATGTTGTTCAATCAAGTTCTAACACAAATATGCAATGTAGTCTTGTAAATCCTTAACTAGTATTTCATTGATTACATATTACACTAACATATTTGGTGAAACTTGATGTATTCATACTCAAAGTAGAGGAATTGATAGTACTCCTCCATCAACATGTTGAAAAAAATATTCCAAGACTCAATTATAATATATTATCACACGCTGCATGATGAAAATCTGCCACCAATAAACCATTAAATGGACATCCTCAACACACAATTTTTTCTTCTTCTCAACATTGGTGATTTGATTGACTATGAAGTATGCTTTAAGTTGTTTAATCTAGGCATACAAATTTTTGACACTTATTTTTTCTTCAAATATGGAAATTTAAATAATGTCTTGTAATTTTAATGGGGTTTATTATTAAGCATTCCGTGAGAGATAGTTTGAGGGCATTACATTGAGTTGCATCATTGAATTATAGAATCAACAAAAGTGTTTGGTGCACTGTGCATCCAAGGAAACTAAAATTAGTTTAGATATATGGGACTTGTTATAGCTCAAATTTTCACCCTTAAGAATTTTATTCAATCCCTATCAACTTGACCTATGCAATGGTATTGGTTGTAGGTTTGGGGTAATATTTAAGTGGACCAAACCTCTATTTTATAGGGCTAGATCCCCTTAATGTATCGATTAGGATCCACTACTAACTTGAAAAGGAAAAGGGTGAGGAATATAATGAAATAAAACTAACTAATGTGGTGATACACCAAATCAATCGATCACTACCAACTAGCTACATGTGCACATGTAGACCATGAGACTAACCTTAACATACACTACTCCTAATCTGAATGTCTCACATTAGAATTTAAATGTGGAGGTTTTGATAAATGTTTAGGATAGGAAGACTAATAAAGAGGTCTAAAATGACACTAATGAATAGGCAAACTCACTCAACCCTTGTATTTAACTTTCAAACTTCACATGACCTACAAAATAAGCTTTAAAACTACATATATGTGTTAAAATAGGACAACATGCCAAGGAAGACTAAGAAAATCACTTGAAAACATCAACCATCCATCCACAGACACTAAGTATAGTTAAATGAAGAGGTAGAATTAGTAATATTTATTGATCAAAGGCATAAAAATGAGTATGGATTCACCATACTCAGGTGGAGGACCCTTACAAATCCAAACAAGGTTATCTTTATAGGGAATGAGAGAAGGAGAGAGAAAGTGGCATAAGATAGAGAAATGATAAGTCTCAAGAACTAATGAAAAGAGTTAAAATCAAAGAGTTTGAATAACAATTTCATAATATATTAAATAAAATGTTTTGTTTTCTTGAATATGCATCCTATCCCAAATGGCATAAGTGTTTCTCCATTTACTTGACACATCTCGTCTTCTTCTTCAAACTACCCTCATCTTAGCTTAAAAAGTGACAAGTGGCATTAATTAGTAATCAAATCACCTTTAAATTCTCTTTGATCATTTTATTGACACTTTTCATCTATTTAAGATTCTTATTATATTGAAAGTGTAATTGTGATCATATCTTCTTAGGTGTCTTGAAACCCTTTAATCTCACTATGCCTCTCTTGCTCAAATGTCTCAAAACTTATTTCCATATTCATGATTGAAATATCTCATTTAAGGACTTATATCTACCTTAACAAACCTGTATCACTCCTATTGGATGACTCATACACTTTTTAGAACCCCATTTCATACCTAAATCCCATATTCACCTTTATTTCCATATAGCCCTCAAAACAAACAATGATCCTTGTGTAGAAAATTATACAAATGATTTTAGAAAAATAAATATAAATTTAAGTACCTAGTATGATCGTCCTACTCAATAAAATGTTTCATGACCATATACTAAGTGCAAGTGTACTTATTATACCTATTTCTCTCTCTAATTAGCCTTCAAATATGTCTTTAGGCCTAGACATTGAGATTTAATTCCACACATCCATTTCATGTGTGAAACTCCAAGTAAAATTTTGATTCACTTTTGGGACCTCCTAATCATGTTCTATGTCAAATTTGAGGGTCGAATACATTTTATGTATGGGTGAACCACAAATGGCTAAAACCCTAGCTTATGTGCTTATTCAAGGATGAGAAGGAATTAGAGTGGTTTTTAAAGAAATTTATAGGTTATAATGCTTGATTATGTTTTGATCAGGTCTATACCATTATAGTAAAACTCAATATATTGAATAGAATCTCTTCAATAGTACTCCATAGGTTTGTAGTTAAGCTTCTTGAGGGACATAGTGGCATAGTCACCTTTCGAGCGTAAATTAATAGCTTAAAAGGTTCATACATCATCTTTATGGGATTGTAAAAAGAGCATAGAAATCCATAGAACATCTATTTAGGATTGCCAAGATTTATCTCTTGACTTGAAGGCATATCATTACCATACATATTAATAAATAACCCTACAACTATGCCTTATTGAGCTAGAAGGTGAGGTGATCTTCAGACATGGTTTTAGTTTTGAAGACTTGTTTCACACTTCATGAATAGTCTTGATAAATATATATGGGTATATGATCTTCCTTCAAACACTTTGGATGGTCTTGCTCATGTTCTCATACCTATAAATATGCTACTCAACCTACCTTCCTAGTAGCTTAGACATTTTTCTTCCTCAAATCCTAATTGGCCACTTGTATCTCATACTATGACTATGAAAACTCCTTAAATGACCTGAAAAGGACCATACTATCTCCATCTTAGCTCAAATATCCCTTACAAATGGTTTGGGAACTCAATGACTTATAAACCACTTTTTTATACACTATCAAATCACACTTTCTAACATTTTGTTGATTCATGTGTTTAGGAGTATCATAGAGTCTATATAAGTAGTTTGGAGGTCATTTCAATCCACCTTAGGCACTTAGGAGACAAATATCTTCTATCGGGTCATTTGAGAGAGTGTAGGTAGGGTTTGAGGCACCTCAACTCTTTATGATTGTTCATGGATTTTTGGGCCTTAATGAATGAACCAATGCCAAAAATATTAAGCATATAACCTTATTAATTTCTATAAATAATATATGGATCCCATGAATCTACTTCTTGACATTCACACCTGATTAAAATGTCTCTTGGGTGACTAGGTCTAAAACATTAAACCTGAGAGAGAGAGAGATAGAGAGAGGGAGTGAGAGAGAGAGACAATGTTTATTTTTATATTTGGAAACTTTATTTAGGTCTATTCCACCCAACATTACATATCCTAATAGTCTTCTTTACCATTTCTCTTTGTAGACATACTTTAACTTCCATTAGCTCATGCTTAGGGTTCACTAACAAACCAATGAAAGTGAACCTAATATGATTTTATTTACATTATTTTACTTATAATTAGTTATAGACCGTATATATTCACCTTGAATCACTTCACTTACCTTATTGAGACCCCTCAATCATCAATATGTTCCCAAAACATGTAAGTATCTGCAATTCTCATACACAGGCATGTGCACTATCATTTAGGCCCTTCAAGTCTAATTCAAACTATTGATCACTTCATTTCCTCTATAAACCTATTTAAAATGTATAAATATCATTAAAATTATTTTTAATTTTATCCATGCACTCAATATATCTCTTAAATCTTAATATTTTTTCAAATCACACATAGTCCTTTGTAGGTCCTGGGTAGTCCACCTTGAGATTATCATGAGTAGAACTATAGGTATTAATTAAGTATTTAATTCTTCAAGGGATTTATATATATTTTATTTTATAAATATATTTAGTTTTATTTAATCTATATTATACTTATAACAAAATGTTTTCTTATCCATCTCTAAAATGTAGGCTTATGGGTGTTAATTATGACTGTATGTAGAGGTTTAAGCTTGAGATTTTCTAGAGGTGAAGATTGAGTCTTTAACTCATATTTTGTCATCAATTTGACCTATAAACATTAAAAAAATTTCTAAACATAGTTATCACATCTATTTTATTCTTAAAACCTCATATCCTAATACATAATTCATTGCATTTCACATGAAAAGAGACCTATAGATCTGTAAACCTATAGGTCTGTAATTTCATTGCTTAAATACTTTCATGATACCTATATTGATCATCTCAACCAAAATAACACTTATAAATTGCCTCATTACATTTAATATGACTTTGGTATCCTCATACATATCTAATAATGCAAGGCTAGATCTTTTCAATTCACCTATATGTAGGCAAGCTTATATATAGTCTTTTGCCTAAAACCATGAATGTTACATCATAGGGCTAGTGTGGAAGTGATCAGTCATGTTGGATGGATATAAATGGATTTAAAATATGGTGTGTGATCTTTTTATTCATACTTTCAACTGTTGAATATTCTAGATCATCAAGAGACCATGATCTTCAGCTTGTAGACTGTGCAAAAGTGAAAGTTTTATGTCTTTTTGGGCTCACATGTGCCAAGTAAGGCATAAATAATCATGTATTAATCTTGCTTAGACCCCTTAGAAACTATATTATTTATCTCATTCTCCAAATTTCTTCAAACTACAATTTCAAGGAGAAACTAAACATATGGGGTTTATATAGGGTTTTATACCACCTGATGGTCTTAGTGATTGTTCATAAAGGAGGGGGAACCAATATGAGACCTAATGCCAATAATATAAATTGAATTATAATACCTTACTATTACCATAATATTATGTCACCATTCTCTTTCCTTTATATTAAATGAGCACATGAAGTTGACCATTACCAGTCTGCTAAGAAGCCCAATAGAGGTTTTGGTGCATTTTTGACCTAAAAGGACCTATAAAAGCCTAGTTTTGGATGAAAATGACCTGAGGGAGGTGAAGGGACACTTTTAAAAAATTTAAAGCTAAATATGGATATTTAATTCCATACAAGTGTCTACAACTGCCTACAAAAGAGTGATTTACTCTCTCTTATACATTAAACCTATAAAACTGACCATGATCTAACTTGTACTAACATTTTTGACATATATTCACATTAGATATCTCCATAGGTATTAAAAATTATGTTTTATTTACATTTCATCTTGGTTATATTTTATATTAACTTAACAATCTATGGCATGTGTTAGGCTTGGTAACATGCACCTTTCTTTTGCATGGCATTTACCTTAAACTTTACAAAACAACCTTAACTTATCAAAACATATATAGAATGTCCATGCAAGGTTTTCAAAGGGTGGGATGACTTGAGAGACACTTATTAACTTTTGAAACCTTTTAAATCAACTTTTTCATATCATGGTATGGATAGACTAGCACAAGATAAACATAAATCATTACCTTGAAATTGTCAAAAAACCTTAAAATATGCTAATAAAACCTCAAAAAGACCATTTGAAGACCTCACAAGGCATATAATGGATATGAACAAGGTTATAAAACATGACAAGTCATTTTTATTTTGAACCTATATAATGGTGTCCAAAATTTGGCTAACATCTTTGGTGGTGTCCTAGGGATGCTTACTTTCTAAGTGAATTAGACTAGTTGCCTTGTCTATCCATTGGGTTATGAAGTCACTTGACCTCAAATTGATACACAATACTACATTTAACAAGATTAAAAACTGAAAACACGTCCCAACACAAAACATACAAAATACAATACACATAAATAACCAAAACAAAATAAGATGCAATATATACTCCTGTGCTAATAAAGCACTTAGGGAAAACAAAGCATAAAAAATAACTACACACAATTAAACTCAACATTTATTATTCCTATAGTATCAAATGGGAATATCTTAATATCACCATGGCACCATGAAATCATATTGTCATATGTTGAGTGAATTCTAATCAGGTACTGCTCATAGAATGAGAGCGTACACCCATATTCTGAGATATTGACACACTCATGATTTCCATGACTAGCCATTAGACCTTATTTATTCATTCCCTTTTACATGATTTTAATTTATGATTCAAGGATAAAGTTATGATTATTCTAAACTTGTCTACTTTAGACAAAGAATACCATACCTACCTCATTAATAGGCTACTCTTAATTGTTTATGACTTCTTCATGCCTATGAGTTGTTACCTTCTTAATATCTTGAATAAATTCACTTAGAGATTTGTTTAATGAAATTTGATCAAGTGTATCTCCTTCATACTCATTATTACTATCATTTTAAAAGAGAGTGATTTCCATATCATCAAATAATCTTCAAGATCACTTTTTTCTTAGTCAGCTGGTATATTTTCCTCTTGAAGCATAGCTTTATCTTGTTTTCTTGAACTCTCATGAACTAATATCTCACAAGGAAGATGAATGACTTAAAAATCATATTCATCATGTCTTATATGATATGCAATCCATTTAATAGTCTCAAAATATTCCCCTCATAAAGAGGTTGATCTTACTCAAGGTTGAAGTTGAGCTTTTTGATTTGGCATGCATACAAATAGTGATATCCTTTTCATTTCTAATCAGAATACCTCTCTCTTCACCAATTAATACATCTTGAGAGGTATCTAGCTACACCTTAGCTGTAATGACCATCTTACTACCTTGTTCATACTTTGGAAAATAATATCTCACTTCATTTTCAAAGAATGATATGCTTCTCTCTTTACCTAAATGTGTTCCAATGGTTAATTATTATTCATATTCACTTGAAGCATCCTCTTCATATCTTTCTTTGGAATGATCTTCAGATGCAATTTTATTGTCTTCCTCAAGGAGGAGCTACTCATTCTCATAAACTAGTTTTGAACTTCCATGATCAAAGAGCTTGTCTCTCTCTTCCCTCCATTCACCAATGAAACCATCAAACTTTAAAATGTTTTAGATTTCAACTTTATCTACAAGGATTTGATTCTTCATTTGAATTCTCTTTTGAATTGATTTCCAAGATGGAAAAAATTTAGGTTTTTAAAGCTTTTCATCAAGGATTTATTGTTTGCCTTAGATTCCTTCTTGAATTAATTTCAAAGATTGGAAGGATTTTGATGAGCCCATAAAATGGCTCATTATATCCATAAAATAACATATTTTTTATTGCATAAGAAGTGAATCTAAATGTAGTTTCTAAATTTATAGTTTAAAAAAAAAAAAATAATGTGTATATATCATGGTTATGTCTTAGATTTCCTTGTTAGCTATTACTAATGATTATTGGGAAAAAGATGTCAATAATTGCATATATATTTCATACTAAACTAAAAATTATTCAAATTATGAAGAGTAACCATTAAATAATAATTTTGGAGTAGCGTTAGAAGTTTCTACAACAAGATCTAGTATTCTAGTCAGGTTATGGACTCGTATAGGCTTGTTACATTAGCTACAACTTACCATAAGCTTGTTATAGTAGCTACAGATTACAAAAAGATTGTTACAACAGCCATGGATTACAACAGGATTGCTATAGACCAACTATGAATTATATCAGACCAAATATAGACCAGCTATAGAATACATCAAACTAGCTACAGACCAGATACTGATTACATCAAACTAGCTATGGATTACATCAGCGATCTATAGATTTTAGTAGGCTTGCTATGGATTTTATCAGGCTTGCTATGGATTTTAGTAGGTTTTTATGGATTTTAACAAAACTATTACAGAATTCAACAAAAATGTTATACACTTGTTTGGAAAATATTTTTAATGTATTCTAATATTCTAGCTATCATGAAGAATGCTTTCCATTTAAAATCTTTCTATAAATAGGTTTATATATATAGAATTTCCATTATAGATTATATTTGAATATATGTTTATGTAATTTTATTCTAATAAATAACTCCTTCCATATGTGGTGGAGATCAATATTATGTTGTAATATATTTTATTATTGGAATAAATATCTCTCTCCATATTTTGTGGAGATTGAGATAGGATAGAGTATCATTGTTGTTAGTCCTAAATAAAGTTTTGGTTAGAAGCTTAAAATTATAAATGCAATCTCCCACACCCAAATAAATCACAATCAATCAATATACTCTTATTTCCATTATTTTGAATAGTCTATTTAAAACTTGTGTTCTAAAAAAATCCTCTTCCAAGGAATGATTTGGCCACTCATTCTAAGGAAGATGGATCAATGTATTTATGTTTATTTCTTTATTATGTAATTATATTATTTGTTATAATTTTTTATTTTATTTCTTTGCTACTATAAACATTCCTTTTTGTATAGTTTATGTGAACCTATAGGTGTTTTATTTGTTTGTCAATTCATAAATTTAAATTCTACAAATGTGATTTATTTATACAAGTGTGTTTTAATTTATGCAAGTTTGATTTTCAATTCTTGTAAGTGTGGAGTGTGATAGAAGAAACCGTTTGCTAAGTATCTCTTTCTCCTATTGCATACAACCTTCAGACACCATACCTAGATTGACATTATTAAATGAAAGAGATTGATGACCCCCATCATTTTTGACATCATTGTTGGGGAAATATGATGTTATTAGGAGATTTAAAATTTGTTAAGGAATTTTTAGTGTGAGAGAATATCTCTTTGTAAATTTTGTGATAGGAGATACTTAGTTAAGGGTTTTTTTTAGGATTTATTTTCTAAAACATAGATTAAAATTTATTTTTCTATAATTAGATGTTAGATTTAAAAACAAAGACAAAACCCCCCAATAATAACATTGATTTGTATAAAATAAAAACTAATAACATCATGAAGGAAGATCTAATTGTTGATGCAAGTTGGAAATAAAATTTTGAGACATCCAACAAAATGGAGAAAATAACATGTTGCATGAGTTTCTATAGTTATTCATAATGAGAAATCTAAAATAGATAATTTTTTATCTAACATGCATGTTTAGGGAATGATCTATGTTTTGAATTAGTTAGATAGATTATATATGGTTGTGTGAAACTTGTACAAATATAGCTACACCTTTTCTAGAACTGCATATAATGGATCACACATCTTTTTGGATGATTATGGAAAAGTTAGATGTAATCCTTATGTTTACTAAGAAATAAGTGAAAATCAATACTAAATCAGTCTCTAGCTATTTTAAATCATCTCATACCTAGATTCCTACAATAAAAATATTTTGTTGTTTTCTATTTGGTTGAAAAATACAAACAATTTCCAACAAGACAAGATTACACATCAGATTTTGATTGGGAATAAAAATAAAAAATAGTTAAAGTTTATGAAGGGATGGTTGAACTATATAAGGATATGGAATTAAAGTCTATGTACTTACTAGATAAATACTCCTGAGTTGGAATTATGTGGGATATGCAATATCCCAGATAAGCATAGTTTATTTTAAGTGATGACTGATAGCAATAATTGATCAAAAATTTGAAAAAAAAAATTGTATGATATGCTGAAAAGGAACTATCACTCCTACTAAAATCTTGATGATTTTATTTAGTAAAATTCTACATGTAGAATGGATTTCATTCTGATCTGGTATGGCTGACCAATTTCTATGCATGATAATGGTTTCAATGGTTTTTCTGATAATTCATGTCATAACCTAGAGACATTCATATGGATAGTCAACAAATCAAGTCAAGTTAATGGATAGAGAGATTCATGTGGAGATTTATGGATGGAATACACAAATATATCCTCTTAGAATCTTACAATATCACCATGCATAAAAAGTTATTTCGGACAAATTCCATGTGAGTCAGATGAATTAAAAATAATAATAAATATGCATGCAAGGTAGATTATTGCAAAAGAAGATAAGGTTCATACAACAGATTTGATATAATTAGTTTGCATAGTTATGAGAATGTAACATGCAACAACTTTGGCATCTAAATTTTGTATGAGTAAATAACCATATTCCAAAAATTGTAAGTCTTACATAATTGTTGATTTTTACAAATTTTTAGCATGTACAGTTTGTTGCTCTTAAATTGGATGATCTAACTATTTCAATTTCTATTTTCACTTGGAATCACTAATTTTATACCCTTTTTTTTTAATTCTTTCTAAATTATAGGCATTACTTATGAAAGAAACTATAAATTGAAATACTCAAAAATTACTCTAATCTTATTACTAGATGTTTATTCTATTTTTTGTGTTTATTGTTAATTATGCATGGATGAGAAAGTTTTTATTACAAAAAAAATGATGATGGTCTAAAAAATATCAGACCTTCATCCCAGGATAGACTAGTATGTAAACCAAAACATCAAATTTATATATAGTCACATGAGACCAAATATTTAATAATTTTTTAGTGTTGTAAATTCTATAAATAGGTAAGAATTACATGTTTTTAGAAATTTGTCTTAAATAACATGAAATCATCCAAAAATATTCAATGCTAAGCAAATCTATGGTTACAAAAATGGTAAATTAGGCTTGGCTTCAAGGGGCTCTACCCCTTGAACCTACCCTATATCATGATAGGGGGCATGTAAGGGGCACTACCCCTTGACCCCGTTGGGTACTACCACCCTTAGAGGCCCACTTTTGATTTCTTAGTGAAGAAGAAGATAGTGTATAATATTTTAGTTTTAACAGTAATATTTTTTTGACGTTGTTGATATTATACTTGGTTGAAAAGGTTTTATTTGTTTCAAGTTTTTTTTACAAGATACTTTCATTACAAGGGGTCATTTTGGAGATGAAAATTTTTGCCTATGACCTCAACAAGAAATTGGAAAATTATCTTGAGTTACCTTTCACAACATACTGTCGTAAAATTAGCAAGTGTCTATGCTGAAGAAATGTTATACAAAACAATCCATGATACATTTACAAGCAGTATGAGGATGTATAGAGTCTATGACTAACATTTTTCTTATAATCACTTTTCAAATATATATATATATATATATATATTTAAAAAAATAGAAAAAAAAAAAAACCAATAAGTCTTGGTTTGAAAACTAGTTTGTTGGCAAACCAAGTATTGGAATAAAGAGCCTTGATTTGAAAACTAATTTAGTATCTGGTCAAGGGAAAAAACATAAAAATAAATAGAATGCAATCTATAAAATGGAATAGTTATGCAATTTTTTTAAACTTGGTTGCTTACTTCTGTACTAATATTTTTTAGCATAGTAGGACTATACTTTTATCAAAGCTTTTCCAAACCATTTTTACTTTGGCTACTATGAAGGAAGCAATGAATACTGGAGATATGCCAAGGTATTTTAATTTACTATTTTACATTTAAATTTCCTTTTAAATTTTTTATTACATGAAGATCCAATCTTTTAAACAATTTTGTTTTAGGGAAATGAATAACCTTCCATATGATCTATGTAATACCATTCTACTTCATTCATTTTGCATGCATAAGGACATGCATGAGCTTAGGTGTGGGATAGGAGAATAGCTTTGAAGATATAATAATTGGGATTATCCAAACACACAAGTTAATGTAAATATAGCTTGATCTTGATCATGGTTCATATTTTTGAAAGGAACAAGAATTTTTTTATGTCAAAAGTTACTTTGTGGTCAAAATAAGTATGTGTAGACATAGCAAGAAATTCTCAACATAGTAACCTAATCTCACCCATTTAAAAAAAAGGAAAGAAAGAAAGAAAACAAGATGAAGAGAGCAGCATGATAATTCCACACAAGAACCTATGCCAAAAGGATAAAAAAGAATCTAAGGATAGTAGGAAAACCTTCCATAGAAGAACCTATTGGCTAAGTTTAGCCCAATTAAAAATCTTTTGCTTAGATAGAAAGGATGAAGAAATTTTTGGATGGAATGAGTGGTCTAAAGATCTCATATTTCTTACAAAGCTTTTGAAACACTTTAAGCAAGCTTAAAGTGCAATTTGTTGATCTTTGAGAAATAAGTCTTGAAATAGGTCTAGAGTTATAAAAAAAGAAAATATAGTAAGTTATCATGGTGATCATGACCTTCACGGACTTAAATCAAGTTTCACAAGTCTCAAAAATTTATTTTGAGCCTTGAAAGTTATTGCACAAGCATAGAAGAGCCAAATCGTCAAAAAATGTCATGCAAAAATAGATAAGTCAGTCTGGCTGCACACTTCATAAGTATGCTTATAAATCCTCCCAGAGTCAAAATAATTAATGGACATAAATTTATTCATGCCAAGATTAACTTTTATAAATTTGATGTCTTAATGAGATTGTTATATTAAGATATAAATCTTCAAAGTTAGACTTGTAGAATGGAACGTGCATGAAGACGTCAAGTTAAAGTTATGGTAAATATCTATTTGAATTAAAAACAACAGTATCAATGGTTAGCATTCGATCAGATCATAGATATATGAGACATGCAAGGACAAATATTTGAAATGTGTTTGAAACAAATATATGGTATACATTCAATCAAATCATAGATTAATGTCATGAAGCAACTGACAAAGCTATTAACCCCAAATAGATCTACAGTCTATGTTCAATTAGATCATAGATCAATGGTGCACAGTGACTAGAAATGTCAATAGGAGTCAAAGATCTAATTGTGCATTTTTAATCATGAAAAAGAATATTGACGACAAGTGAGAGGTCAAAATTTTAGTGGATCTTAAAATCAACTACATGGGTGACAAGTGCCCTAAGCACATTAAACTGGTAGAAGATCTATGGCTTGCATTCATTTGTATAGAGGAAGATTCATGGTGTGTGAGGGGTCAATAAGTTAGTGGATTTTGCATATCCAATGGATCATGTTAGACATGTAGATTCAAGATCAATGGCTGACATTAAAAGGTGAAGCCAGGGGAACTTCAAATAGAGGTCAATTTTGACTTAGATCAAATCATATTAATGCTTTAAAGATCTATGTTTCCATCAAAGATTAATCAAATGTCACAAGTAGACATAATCTTGTAGTCAAAGTTATTAGTGATGAAGTTTCATCTCCATTAAATCACAAACTCGACCTTTGGTTCAAAGATTTAGAACTTGTAGAGACCATATTTTGGGGTTGCAAAATTATTTCATGATTTTTATCATTACTCTTTAAAGAATATATATGCACATAATGAGTCCTCAGTTTTCATAAGATTTAGAGGTAAAAACAAGTATTTCTAGGCCCGAATAGAGATCAAAGATGGAAAGCTAGTTGTTAAATAGGGATCAAGAACAAAGCTACATGTCCTATAGGCTTTTCATCAATAGGGTAACTATAGGAAAATCATTAAATAAGATTGGTTTTAATCTATAGTAAAGCTATGTTTAGGTTTGGAATAAGGGAAGATATACACAAGACATAGAAGAGTGTCTCATCTTTCAATATATCTATAGCCTTAACAAACAGGTACCTATAGTCACTAAAAGTAGACATCACATGGCTTTGTCCTGAATTCAAGGTATGAGGACTTTATCCTTATAATTAATTAATTGGGAGATGGTGTAGAATATTAAAACAAAGAGATTTGGGGATTGGAGAGCATAGTCGATCATTTAATGATTTTTAGATCTTAAAGATCTTTCTTCCTTGAAAGGATCATGACCAATCATCTACAAAATAAACTATTATCTTTTAGTGTTTTTGCTCAACCAATGAGAAGAACTTGAAGATTAATTAGAACAAATGCATATTAGTTTGTTGATGGGTTAACCTTGATTTCATCAAAAGATGGTGGAGCATTCATTGAAATGTGGAAGCTCATTAATTGTTCTTGGTTAACATGTTCCCTTTTCTCTCTTCTCCCTTTCTTTATATCACCTCATTATTTCTCATTTGTAATCCTCTCTCTCTCTCTCTCTCTCTCTCTCTCTCTCTCTCTCTCTCTCTCTCTCTCTCTCTCTCTCTCTCTCTCTCTCTCTCTCTCTCTCTCTCTCTCTCTCTCTCTCTCTCTCTCTCTCAAATTCCCACAAGGAATCTTTGATTTGGAAGAGTAGGGGAATCTTTGAGATATTACAAGATATTTTCCTCTTGACTAGGCTAAACCATTTCAAGCAATTTTAATAACTCCTCTTGAAGTAATAAATACTTTCTCTAACTATCTCTTACCTTGGATATGTGTTGGGTTAGTTGTGTATGATAGCATAGTGAAGGAGAATCTTCCTCATCCATTATCCTCCTTTTTGACCTCCTTTAGGGTGTTTTCAAATTTTTTACAGGTCTAGATTAGTGTTCTTTCTACCATTGATGTACGCTCTCAATGAGTATTAAAAATCCTCTTTATTTGCATTCATTTCTTCTTGAACCTAGTATATTAAATACATATTCAATTAGCTTGATTTTGAGGCTGTGTGATCTAACATTGTCTTGTACATATCTAGTGTGGGTTCAAGCTTATGGGAGTTTCCATTTTTTATTTAGTGCATCACCTTTTATCCTTCTTAATATTTTTTTCCCCTTTCTAAACCTTTTCCTTGTGACAAACATTAGTTTATCTGATCCATCAAGAGGAAGCTAACCTTCTTCATAGGTTCAACACCATCATAGGTTACCCACAGCCTAGGGTTGTCCCAATATTATGGCTTAGTTGAAGGGAACCTAAAAAACTCCTTCTAAGGGTGTAGATTAATGCCATAATAGAACCTATCCTTAAAAGTCCATTTTCATTGGCCACTTTTGTTTGATATTTTAAAAGATAAATTTAATTATACTCGTTCAAATGAAATCAATTTGGGAAGTCCTTTTGAACTATGATTCTAATTTTAATAAAATGCATATGTACCAAGATGTTTTAAATAGTGGAATACATGAGGACATGTACAAGATTAGGTGTGGGGGAGATGATGATCCCATAAAATGGTTGATTATATCCATAAAATAACATCTTTTTTATTACATAAGAAGTGGATCTAAATGTAGTTTCTAAACTTATGGTTTATTTAGAATAAAATAGTAAGTATATATCATGGTTATGTCTTTAAAATTACATTTTATATAATTTTTAGCTATTACTAATGATTATTGGGAAAAAGATGTCAATAAGTGCATACACAATTCATACTAAGCTAATAATGATTCAAAGTATGAAGAGTAACCATTCAAAAATAATGTTAGAGCAGCGTTAGAATTTTATACAACAAGATCTAGTATTATGGTCAAGTTATGGACTCTTACAGGGTTTTTATAGAAGCTACATATTACAATAGGATTGTTATAGTAGCTATGGATTACAATAATCTTGTTATAGTAACTACAGATTACAATAAGTTTTTTATAGACCAGCTATGGATTACATCAGACTAGCTACAGATTATATCAAATCAGCTATAGATTAGTTATGAATTACATCAAATCAGCTATGGATTACATAAGCCATCTATGAATTTTAGTAGGATTGCTACAAATTTAGAAAGATTACTACAGATTTTAGTAGGCTTACTATGGATTTCAATAGGTTGCTACGGATTTCAACAAAATTAATATAGACTTTAACAAAACTACTACAAACTTATTTCAAAAATATTTCTAAATGTATTATAATGTTCTAGCTATCACAAATAATGCTTTCTATTTAATGTTTTTCTATATATAGGTTTCTATGTATAGACTTTCCATTATAGATTGTAATTTAATATATGTTTATGTAATTTTATTTGAATAAATATCTCTCTCCATATTTGGTGGGGATTGAGATTATGTTGTAATATATTTTATTATTGGAATAAATATCTCTCTCCATATTTTATGGAGATTCAGATAGGATAGAGTATCATAGTTGTTACTCCTAAATTAGGTGTTGGTTGGAAGAATGAAATTATAAATGTAACCTTGTACACCCAAATGTATAATAATTAATTAACACATTCTTATTTCCATTATTCTAAGCAGTCTATCTAAAACTTGTGTTGTGAATAACTCCTCTTCTAAGGAATGAGATGACCACTCATTCCAAAGAAGATGGATCAATGTATTTATATTTATTTATTTATTATAAAATTATCCTTTTTGTTTTAAATTCTTATTTTATCTCTTTGATACTATAAACATCCCTTTTTGTATAGTTTATATGAATATGTAGGTGTTTTATTTGTTTGTCAATTCATAAATTTAATTTCTGTAAGTGTGATTTATTTTATACAAGTGTGTTTTGAATTTTGCAAGTGTGATTTTCAATTTTAGCAAGTGTGCTTTTCATTTATTGCAAGTGTGGAGTGTGATAAAAGAAACCATTTTCCAAAGATCTCTTTCTCCTATTGCATCTAGCCTTCAAACACCTACCCTAGATTGAAATTATTAAATTAAGGGGATTGATGACCCCCATCAACTTTAGAATCTTGAGGAGGGATGGGTCGGGATTAAATAGGTTCAGGTTAATCTTTTTTATAAACTCCCCAATCTAGGTTTGTTCAACTTTGTTTATCCCATTACTTCACCACTTGATTCCAGCTTAGAATTTTAAAGGACCTCTTGGGGGGTTCTTGAGGAAGAGAATGAAGTTTTGTGCTAAGATAGCCTCATTAGTTTCCCTCCAATTAGAAATCAAACTCTCTAATTTTGATTTGACTTGATCTTCAACCTTCTCAATAATAACCTCTTTCTTATTTTGGATGTTCTCTTGGATTGATTTAATTGATGGGAATGTTTGAGGAGTATGTGAAGGAATTGGGTTGCTTTGAAAGTCAATTGAATCAATATTTTGAGGAATAATGGGTGGCACAAAAATAGGTCAAGGTGGCATAGGATAAGGCACATGAGGTTGATAGCACTAAACTTGCTACCCTTCATGAACTATTAGTTTGTCGTATATGCATTGAGTTAGGCCACCTATGTCCTTCATGTCACTAGTGAGTCTCTACCAATTTTGTCTCTAAATAGGTGCCAACTCTCTCTTTATCATCTAAAATGAGTCTCTCACATTATGAATGAGATGACTAGGAACACTCTCACCATACTTCCTTGTGTGTTGATCCATATCATACACCTTTCATAACCTAAGATATTTTTTTTGTAGCTTTAGATAGACTGATTTGAAATATGACTATGTTGACTAGGGGTAGCATGGTCTTAATAAGTTTGATTATAGGGATGAAAAGGTTACCAAGGAGGTGCACTATCTTGTTAAGACTATGGAAGGAACAAAGGAGGGTAATACTCTTGATGACAATGTTGGTAAGAATCAACACACTACTAGTAAGGGTCAATAAACCACTGACAGGAATCAACATGAGTTTGATATGGCTCATCAACTTGTGTAGAATATAAATCAACATCAAAACCAGCTATGAATTCATGAGAAATGCATAAATAAATATCAATTGATTAAAATGGTATATGGGTTGATACAATCAACTTAATACATTCGGAGTCACCATTGATATTTGTTGAAATGCCTCCAAATGCTGGTGCATTGAAGGGTAATACCAAAAACTCTTCAAATGATTGTCAATATTGTTCCATCAGGCATGATATAACTATTATAACTCAAATTTTCACTCTTGATAGGGTGATTCAATGCCTATCAACTTGAGTTATGCAATGGGATTGGTCCTAGGTTGTGGGTGACCTTTAAGTGGACCAAAGGTCTAGGTTATAGGGTTATCTTCCCTTGATGTATCAATTAAGCTCTACTACTAAATTTAAAAGGAAAAGGGTGAATAATAACATGAAATAAAATTATGGAGTTGATACACCAAGTCAATTCATCACTACCAACCAATTTTATGTGCACATGTAGACCATTAGACTAACCTTAACATACACTACTCCTAATTTGAATCTCTCACATCAGCATTTCAATGTGGAGGTTGTGATAATGTTTAGTATAGGAGGACTAATCAAGAGGTATATAATGAGAATAATAAATATACAAACTCACTCAACCCTTGAGTTTCACTTGCACACTTCACATGAACTTGAAAAGAAGCTTTCAAAATGTATATAGGTTTTAGGATAGTATAACATGCCAAGGAAGACTAAGAAAATCACTTGACAAGATCAACCATCCATGAACACACATTAAATATAGTCAAAGGAGGAGGTAAAACCAATAGTATTTAATGATCCAAGGCATAAAAATTAGTAGAGATTCACCATACTCAGGTGGAGATTCCTTACAAAACCAAACAAGGTTGT
This sequence comes from Torreya grandis, assembly GCA_037957365.1. Classification (NCBI taxonomy): domain Eukaryota; kingdom Viridiplantae; phylum Streptophyta; class Pinopsida; order Cupressales; family Taxaceae; genus Torreya; species Torreya grandis. The sequence continues at coordinate 514,427 of JARHVA010006569.1, read as the reverse complement.
TTGTATAGAGAATGAGAGAAGGAGAGAAAGAAGTGGCGTAGGAGATAGTAATGATAAGTCTCAAGCACTCATGACAAGATTTAAAATCAAGAAGGAGGTTTAATAATAATTTCATAATATTTTAAATGAAACATGTTACTTTATTGAATATGCATCCTCTCCTAAATGGTGTGGGGGTTTCTCCATTTACGTGACACATCTTGTCTTCTTCAAACTGCCCTCCTCTTGGCTTGGAAAGTGACAAGTAGAATTATTTGGTCATAAAATCACCTTTAGCTTCCCTTATATCTTATTATTTACACTTTTCATATATTTAAGGGTCTTCTTAAACTAACATGGTAATAGTGATCATATTTTCTTAGGTGTCTTGAAACCCATTAATCTCACTATGCCTCTCTTGCTCAAATGTCTTAAAACTTGCTTCTTTCATAATTAATAAAATATATCTCCATGAAATAATTATATCCACTTTAAAAAACCTATATCAATCCTCTTGTATTCCTCAAACACTCTTTAATACTCCATTTCATACATAAAGCCCATACTTGCCTTCATTTCCCTGTAGCCCTCAAAACAGACAAAGTTCCTTATGTGTAACATTATAAAAATTATCTTGTAAAATAAAGAATAAATTTTATTACCTAGTATGTTACTCCTAATTTTTTTTAAAAATAATTAACATACGCTTACTCTACCTGTTTCTCTCTCCAATTAGCCCTCAATTAGGTCTCTAGGCCTAAAAACTGAGATTTTATTACACACATACCTCACACATGTAAAAATAAAATTAAATTTTTGGTTTAATTTTAGTACATCCTAAGCATGATTCATCTCAAATTTTATGTTCTTAGACCTTCTATGGATGGGTGAACCAAGAAATGGCCAAAACCCCTAGCTTATATGCATGTTCAAGCCTAAGAAGGAATTGGAGTGTTTTTTCAATAAATTTATAGGTTCTAATGCTTGATGATGATCTAATAAGATCTTTACCATCATAAGAAAACTTAGTGTACTGAATATAATCTCTACAAGAGTACTCCATAGGTTTATAGTTAAGCTTCTTGAGGGACATAAAGGTATAGTCACCTTTTGGGCCCAAGGTAGTAGATTGAAAGGTTCATAAATGATCTTGATAGGATTGTAAAAATATCATATAAATATTTTAACCTATTTTTAGGATTTCTAATCTTTATCTCCTGAATTGAAGGCCGATCATTACCCTGCATACTCATAAATAGGCTTGCAACTGTGCCTTCTTGAGCTAGAAGGTCAGGTGATCTACATAGACCTCATTTGAGATATTAAGACTTTTCTCACATAATTTGAATAGTATGTAGAAATATATATTGTACTATGATATTCCTTCAAACACTTTAAAGTGTCTTGCTCATGTTCTCATACCTATAAATAGGCTTCTCAACTAACCTTCCTAGCAGCTTAGACATTTTTCTTCCTCAAAGCCTAATTAACCAATTGTATCCCATAATGTGACTATTAAAACTCATTAAATGACCAAAATATATCCATATTATCTTTAATATCCCTTGAAAATTATTTGGGAACTCAATGACCTCTAAAACTTGAGAAAAAAACTCTCAAATGTAACTTTGGACCACTTTTCTATGCACTGTCAGCTCACACATTCTAATATTTTTCTTAGTTATGAATTTATGAGGATTAAATATACCATATATTTATTTATTATGTCATTTAAGTCCACCTTAGACACTTATGAAACTAATATCTTCTATCGGGTCATTTGAGTGAGTTTAAGCAGGGTTTGAGGCACCTCAACTCTTAATGATTATTCATAAATTTGTCAGCCTTGATGACTAAAAAAATGCCAAAAATATTAATTATATAACCTTATTCATCTCTCTCAATAATATATGGATCCCATTCATCTTCTCCTTGACACTCACACGTGATGAAAATGTCTTTTGGGTGACTAGATCTGTAACTATGATCTTGAGAGAGATAAGTTTACATAAAAGGGGAAAAATGTTTATTTTGATATTTATACATGTTATTTACATCTATGACACCCACCATGACATATCCTAATGGTCCTATTTACCATTTCTCTATGTATACCTACTTTAACTTCCATTAGCTCATGCTTAGGGTTCACTAGTAAACTAATTCGTGTGACCATAGTATGATTTTATTTATATTATTTTCTATCTCAGTGGTTCTAAACCTTATATAATCACCTTGAATCACTTAATTTACCTTATTTATACCCATAAATCATTAGTATTTTCCCAAAAAATTCAATCTTCTACAATTCTCATACACAAGCATGTGTATTATCATTTAGGCCCTTTAAGTCTAATCATGCCTCTTCATCACTTCATTGACTCCAATAACCTCTTAAAAAATTATAAATATAATTAACATGATTTTTAATTTCATCCATCACTCAATCCATCTCTTGAAGCTAAATATCTTGTCAAATCACACACAGTCCTCAGGAGGTCTTGGGTAGTCCACCTTGAGATTGGCATGAGTGGAACTATAGGCATTAATTAGGTTTTTCCTTTAATGCATTTATATATATTTATGTTTATACATATATATGGTCATATTTCACCTATCATTTGCCTATCACAAAATGTAATCTTCTTCATCTCTAAAATGCAAGCTTGTAGGTGTTAATTATGACTGTATGTAGAGTTTAAGCTTGAGATATGATAGAGGTCAAGAGTGAGTATTCAACTCAAATTTTGTCCTCCATTACCAAAGTGTCTGCACATAGTTCCCACACATATTTTAGTCTTCAAACCTCATATCTCAATACATAATTCATTTTATTTCACATGAAAAGAGACCTATAGGTTTACATACCTATAGGGCTACATTTTCATTGATTAAAGCCTTTCATGATACCTATATTTATCATCTAAAACCCAATAACACTTATCTATTTCTTAATTACACTTATTACAAGGTCATGATCCTCATACATCTCTAATAATGCAAGGTTAAATATTTTCAATTCACTTTTATGTAGGGAGGCTGATACTTAGTCTTTTGCCTGAAACCTTGAATGCTACATGGAGGGTTTAGTATGAAAGTCCTCAATCATGTTGAAGGGATACAAATGGATTGAAAATATGGTTTGAGATCTTTATCTTCATAATTTCAACTATTGAAGACTCTAGAGCATTAAGAGACTGTGATCTTCAGCTTGTAAAATGTGTAAAAATAGTGGTTTTGTATCTTCTTGGGTTCACACATTCCAAGTAAGGCCTAGATAATCATGGATTAAGCTTGTACAAACCCCATATAAACTATCTTATTTTTCCCATGTCTTCAACTTGCTTAAATTTTCCATTTTAAGGAGAAAACTAATAATATGGGGTTTATGTAGGGTTTTAGACAACCTCATGGTCATATTGATTGTTCATAAAGGACGGGGTACCAATATGAGAAATAATGACACAAATATAAATTATATTAGACCCCCCTCCTCTTTCAACAAGATCAGGTCACCATTCTCTTTCCTTTGTATTGAATGAGCACATGAAGTTGACCATTAACAATCTACCAAGAAGATTGATAGAGTGTTTGGTGACTTTCTAACTTGGAAGGACCTATATAATCTTGATTTTAGTTGAAAATAACTTAAATAAGGTGAAGAGACACTCTAAAAACATTTTCACCTGAAGATGAGCTCTCTAAGTCTATACAAATGCCTACAAAAGAGTGATTTTGTCTCTCCTACACTTTGAACCTATAATTGACCATGATATAACTTGTATTGACATTATTAACATATATTTATGTTAGATATATCCTTCATAGGCTTTTACAAGTGTGTTTTTACATAAAATTTCATCCTGGTTAGCTTTGACATTAACTTGACAAGCCTAGGCATGCGTTAGACTTTGTCACATGAACCTTTCTTTTGCATGACATTTAATTTAAACTTAACAAGTCAACCTTAACTTCTCCAAACATGTATATAATTTTTATACAAGGTTTTCAATGGGTTGGATGACTTGAGAGACACTTATGAACTTTTGACACCTTTTGAATCAACTTTTTCATATCATGGTATGGATAGACTAACACAAGACAAACATAATTCATTACCTTAAACTTGTCAAAATAACCTTAAATTGTGCTGATAAGTCCTCAAAAGGCATATAATTTCTATGAACAAGGTTATAAAACATGACAAGTCAATTTTTTTGTGAACCTCTCTAATGGTAGCCAAAATTTGGCTAATAGGATTACCTCAAGATGCTTATAAGCATCAACCTTCTTAATGTTTATACAATATTCTTTTGGGAAGGTTAAAACAAATATAACTATTAATCCTTGCTTATCTCATTATGCTCACATGTTTACAAGCATACAAAATAGATATGCTCTAACAAAAATACATTATGCCACATGGCCCATGACTTTGTGCACAGGGGACAAACTTGCACTTAGATATAAGTTATGATGTTATGAAGAATTCTTGGTGTGTTATATTTTATATAGTAAACCAACAAACATTCAAGATGTGATAGTATGATACTTGAAGAAAATGCAACCTATATTTAATGAGAATGAATAGGGTAAATTTATAAATATGAATATTATTACAACAAGGCTAGGAATGCATGTTCCTATAATCAAAATGAGAAACACTTCCTATAATTTTTCTATATTGAAGGTATGTATACAATGTATATAATAAATTTTAGATATTGAGGACATGTTATCTATCACTATGATTGTGTGTATTATCTACCTTAGGATAAATGCATATGTTGTATAATTATACACACAATATAAGAAATTTTAGTTATAACTATCAAGAATGGTTACAAGTCATTCCATATTCTTCTTGCATGATGATTGAGCTTATTCTAAGTGTGAAAAATTTCTATTCAGGTATATAATTTTATAGATTACATAAAAATTTAAAGAGAAGTGCCTTTTGGTAAGGCATGTGGATGTAGTTGACAAGATCCATATGAGGTGTGCAAGATGTGTAATGGTTTATAGTAGGTGCAAGAGGCTCTATGAAAACATGAAATTCTACATGGAAATGTGGTGGCGTACAATGTTATTCTATATGTAAGAGGTTAGGGAAATAATTATGACAAGACTTATATTCACATGTAAATAATGCAACTTGAAGTACTCTAACCTAATTTGTGTGCAAGGCATGTAGGTACATAAAGGAGAGATGTAAGATTTATTTACATAGATGTACATGAATCACTAACATCAAATTTTGAAAATACTTTAATTTGCCTCTAAATACCTCCTAACATAAACCCTTAGTACATGCAAACATCAACTACTAAAGACACCAAATAGTGCATTGTAAGCAAGCCTAATGTCACATGAAAATTCATCATAATATTTCCTGCTAAAGTCATGTTGTAAAGACATGTTAATGTCACCCTCTAGAAACACATCGTATATGCAAATTTAAACCTCATTTAATGGTTCTAATTTTGAATTTTTTTTGGAAATGTGTTGTATATTTCTCATGAATTACAACTTACTAGATTGTAGAGATATAATGAAGCATCTTAGATTAGTGTCAGATCGATTATGGTTTGGGGAAGCACCCTAAAAAGAATTAGGACCATATTGACATATATTTGGGTGGTTTTAGCCCATGGTTTTGGTACCCATGGTATTGTAATACTGATTTGATGGTTACCTATTGATGTACCTATATATACTCACACATAAAGTAGGAAAAACAAGAAATAAGAAGTATTATATTTTATCGCAAGATGATTAACATAATATAATAACAAAGGAAATTATTGTGTTGGTTTAATCCTAAAAGGTTTTTCTAAGTGAAATATTTTGTATTGTGTAATCTTGTGTGTTTTTCAATTCTCTTATTTTGTTAGCCTAGATATTATATTAGTATTTCTTCTCTCATTTTAATTTATTAGATCAATTTTCTCTTCAAAAAAAAAACCTTATATGACTCTAAGTGACGTTATTGGGTAAATTTGAGTGAATATGAGACTTCATGTGCTAATATCTTCATAGTTCTCACCATCTTTGAGAGATGCGAGGTTTGAAACTTCAATTTTTGGTACACGTCAAACTCCTAAAAGTATTACAAATATATATATATATATATATATATATATATATATATATATATATATATATATATATAATGACCATTCGTTTTCCAAAAACAAATTATAGGTGTAAACAAACACCCAAAGAACCTTATCTTCAATATAAAATTTTAGAAACTAAGTACTCAATAGATTAGATTTTGTAAAACTATCTTCTAAATGGAAACTCTTATATCTTAAAATTAATTTTTGAAGACCCAAAAAAGTCTTAATTTATTATATTTATTTAATTATAAAAATATAAAATGTAAACTTATACTTAAATATTTATTTTACTAAACATATAATATAATAAGAGACAAAAAGAAAAAAAACTCCTTCATATTCAATTGATAAAGAGCATGTACCCTATGCACTGCACAAGGCATGTGTCATTTGCAATAAATAAAATATACAGCATTTTTAAAGGGCATGAACCCTTTACATTACACATAATGCACTCTTTGTAAAGAGTTTGTACCATTTATTTTATATTTTAAAAAAATTAAAATTTCTATTTAAAATAATATAAAAAATATTTATATTATTTGTATTATATAAGGCATACACCCTTTAAACTATATAATCAAAATTAATCTAAATTTAAATTTACAAACATCTTTTAAAAAATGTTCGCCATTTTTAAAATGTTGTTTTTTTTATTTTTATTCTTTTTTTTTAAATCATAATTATTATTTTTTTAAAAAGAATGTCTCCCTTTTTCCTATCTTTGTGCATCCACTCTAAACTAAAATCATTTTTACTATGGTGTGACCACAAACAATAATTGTCACTTTTTATTTAAGGTTATGGAGCTTAAGGTTACGGAGTTGATTTCGTCCATAATTTGTATTTTTATTGAATGTGATAATTACATCTTAAAAAAGGCATTGGAAATTGCATTGTTTCACCAAATACAACGAATGCATGTACACCTCCCTTACTTCCGAGCGTCTATGCTTTTAAAATCCATTTAAATATTTATATTGTTGAATTATGATGACCATGATAATAACATATAAAAAAATATATAAGGTACAATATCCACATCATTTCATATATTGTCCTCTACCCAATAAAATGATGTCTAATTGATAGATAAATAATTTTATTTAAATTTAAAAATATATTAGAAAAATAAAGGGTAAAATTAATTTATTATGTTGAATTTATCAATGAAAACAATTATATATATATATATATATATATATATATATATATATATATATATATATATATATATAATTGTTTTCATTGATAAATTCAACATAATAAATTAATTTTACCCTTTATATGTGTGTGTTAGATTTCAGGATTGAAAAGTCTCCTATTTTAAAAAAAATAAAGAAAAAATCATTGTTTTAATTTAAGGAAATAAGTTCCAACAAGGCATATGATTACGTAAAGACCATAACATCATCAAAAACTATAATCAAAATATTATTGTATTGATTATTATTCGGGATTACAAAAAACTATTAATACATCTCACATCACTAACACAAGCTCAATTGATCAAAATAACTATGAACTAACCTTAGTCTGAGATATGCACCACCTCTATGAATAACCCACCCCCATTACAACATTCCACTTCATCATCCCACAAAGCTTGAGGCCCTATCTAAGAAGAAAAATATATATATGTTAGATTTCAGGATTGAAAAGTCCCCTAGTTTAAAAAAAAGAAAGAAAAAAATATTGTTTTAATTTAAGGAAACAAGTTCCAACAAGGCATATGACTACATAAAGGCCATAACATCACCAAAAACTATAATCAAAATATTATTGTATTGATTAGTATTCGGGATTACAAAAAACTATTAACTATACATCTGACATCACTAACACAAGCCCAATTGATCAAAACAACTATGAACTAACCTTAGTCTGAGATATGCACCAACACTATGAATAACCCCCCCTCATTACAACATTCAATTTCATCATCCCACAAAGCTTGAGGCCCTATCTAAGAAGAAAAACCACTCCACCAGATAACTGGCATGTACCACTCACTGAAGACAACGTTGCCTCCTCCTGCTCCTTTGGTTTGCCACTGCTCTTCCAAGCCTTGTGTTGCACCATAGAGAAACAAATTTTGATTTTTTGCGAGCCCCATCCCCCTTGATGCCTACAAAAACTAGCTTGGAGAAGGAAACAGAGCATGAAAAAAACCCTAGGCCATGAATTTCACAATTGCCACCCATTCCTTTGACTGACGAGTGTCTTGCCAATCGTAAAAACCACTAGAGGAGCCTTGAGAGCTTCAAAGTCTAGTAGAGTCACCTCCTTAACCACCTCCTTTTCCTTTATTCTAACTGCCTCCCATTCCTCAGCAAAATGTAGAAGGGTAATGAAGCGAGACTCCATCTCCCTGAAAAATGCCAAAGTAACAAATGCCAAGCCACCCTTACTAGAAAAAGGTAGAGGATCACGAGACCCACTAGGAAATTTTGCCAATTGAACTAGCAATTGCCCCTATAATTTAGTAGATACAAAAAAATTGACCAATTCCATCACTTGTTCTTTACCTAAGATGATCAACAGATGATTTGAAGCAAACAAAGAAGCCACCTCTGAATTAACCTACCACCTCAAACTCTTCTCTAACACCTCACCACCCAGCACTTCCAAGATGGCTTGAGCCACATCCAGTGTGGGAGCCTAGAAAATGTGTTTCAGCCACACCATTGAAACATGACCTGCAAAACCCATTTCCCATTTCAACCCTCACACAAAAAACCATATGCAGAGCCTAAGACTCAACACAGATCTACTACATTCTATCAATACTCCAACCCAACACTTCAAAAAAAACAAATCATGAAAAAAAAACCAAAAAAAAAATCTTAAAAAGAAAGAATAGCCACCAATAAGCATCAATTACAATGATAATCAGGATAGACGATCTATAGGATTCCTATGAATGAAAAATAAGGATGCCTCATCATAGCATGACACCCATCTAAACTCCAAACACATAGGTAGGTAACAAACATCATTCAAAAATCAAAATTTACCACCTCGTTGAAATCTTCCCATGCTTCCCTAACATTATCCTCCCATCTAATTTCAATCTACTCAATCCCAATGTTAACAAGAAAATCGACCACTTGATTTGACTTCCTATAGTAGTGTCTGCACTTTCAATTATGAAATTTAGAGACATCACCCTACACTTTTTCAAAGATCTTATTCAAGTTTTGAGATTTAGCCCCTAATTTGGATAAGACTTGAATCACTACTTGAGAATCACCTTCAATTTCTAAATTAGATACACCATACTCAAGTGCTAGATTAATACCTTCGACCAAGGATTAGGCTCCATTCTCATTGTTGGTTTCATCCAATAATTTGATTAACATTGTTCTAATAAGAGACCCGTTGTAATCCCTAATCATACAACCTACTCCAAAAACACCTAAATTCCCTCGATAGGTACTGTCAAAATTAAATTTGAACCATCATGATGGTAGAACTTGCCAAACAATACCAACCCTATTTTATTTCTTAATTTTACCATTACCATTTACGATTGACATATTAACAAAGGAATTAATAAATATTTTTAACAAAAATGAAATAAAATATTAATATTAAAATAAAAAAATAATCTTAATAAATATAAAAATAAAATAAATTAATTGATAAGTAATTTTTAATTATTTGAAAAAATTATTTCAACATATAATTACCTATAACATGAATAATAAATAATAGTTATAAACTATTATGATTCCTCAACAAACATTACGCTAATAAATGTTCATCACACTTGAATCTAAGTAATAATATTAAAATTAAATTAAATAACTTTCTAATACAACACAACATTAAAAATTGTATTTAAATCATTATAATATAATAAAATATTTATTAATAATGAAAGAAATAAATTAATCAATCAATAAAAATATCCAAGATTAAAAAAAACAATAGAATATAGCCTATAGATATAATTTTCTAAAAATAGTGCATTGATCCTTTCATGAATGCAAAGGTCTTTAACAAAGAATAAATGAAGATAAGTAAGATGACTGTTCTACTTGAATTTTATATTTTTGTAACGTTACTTTTTTGGTAATAGTTTGATAAGCACAAGGCAAGGTTTATCCTTTTTATTTTTATTTTTTATTTAAATTTCATTTTAAATAATTATTATAGTTTCATTTTTTATTTTTTGAAGTGTTGCTTTTTCTATATTATTATTAGTTTATGTTTTTGTTGTATTTTTCTATTAAATTATATATTTTATTAAAATCTTTCAATTTTAAAATGTATATGTTTATTGGTTATTTATGGATAAAAATATTTTTTTATTAATATTAAGAATTTAGAATTTGTGATTGTGAAGAGACAAGTAAAAAGAAAGCAAAAGGATGTATTTTAATATCAAAAGGGCATAGCTTAAAAATAAATTAGAAAAGAAGTGGTATTATTAATTATAAATAATAAAAATATATTATACAAGATAGATTCACATTTATATTCATTATAAATCTTTCACAATAGTAAAGATGTAGAATTAATTTTGAAAAATTCATTTTATTTTTAAAAATTATATATTTATTTTAAAATTGAAAAACTTTATATTAAAAACATGAATACAATTAGAGGTGAGCATATTTATATCCCATCAAATTAACTTTTTATTATTAAAAGTTAGATACTATAATAAATTTATAAAAAAATTGGAATTAATATTTAAGTTTTATTTTAAAATTTAATTAATTCAATACCAAAAAGACATAGCTCAAAAGTAAATTAGGAAAAGAGTGGTATTATTGATTATAAACAATAAAAATATATAATACAAGATAGATTCACATTTATATTCATTATAAATCTTTCACAAAAAATGTACAATTAATTTTGAAATTTTCATTTTATTTTTAAAAATTGTTTTTTTTTAAATTTATTTATTTATTAAAAAATTTATATTAAAAATATCAATACAAGTGAACCTATTTATATCCCATCAAGTTAATTTTTTATTATTAAAATTTAGATATTGTAATAAGTTTATAAAAAATTTGGAATTAATATTTAAGTTTTATTTTAAAATTTAATTAATTTAATACCTTAAAAATTCTTTCACGATTATATAGTATTTGTGATGAGGGGCAAACATGAAATCAATAAATATTACTCAAGTCAATTTTATATTTCAAAAAGTTTAATTTCTAATCAACAAATTATTAATTTATAAAAATTAATTTATTTTTAATTATATTTTATATAAATAAATAAAATTATAATTATAAATATAGATCATATATAAATAATAATTAAAAGTAAATTAGATTTTTTTTTCCAAATCATTAATTCTTTTTACGTATTTTTATTATAAGTTTTAATTTTATATTATTTTTTATTGAAAATATAATTATATTAAATTGATTATAATATGTCATCTCTTTATTTATTTTTATTGATAGGGAGTTTTATTAGGCCCCCAATCTAAAAGAAAAAAGTATTACAAAGAATAGTCAATAGGCATATAACAAATACCATAATAACTGAAAAAAGTGCTGACAACAAACGACTAAAGCCAGATCCCTCGAGAACACCAAGAGAGACATTAAACCATTATTGTAAAACCAAAAAAAATTGTACAAGACCTACAGAGGACCATCAAGAAGGATAAAACACATAAAAGACACATACAAGCCTTACAGGTTAACGCCTCCCTGCACCTTGTCGTCAATGTCATCCAGAAAAATGATCTCTCTACCTCTGTAGATGTTTTCTTCCACTTCACCAATGACCTCGCACTTAATCTACTTCCTCAGGCCTTTACATGCTCCTTTGAGCACCAGTGAGATGGTGGCGACAGGGGTATCTAACCCAAATTCCAAATTCAGTGACTTGTTGAACCAGTGCGAGGCAACCATCTAACCATGAGAAACCCATTTCACCAATTTCTTGATAGTTGTAACTTATGTCTTATCATGGATTTTTGCCCTTAATTGAGAGATCTATGAAATCGAGCTCTACAACTGAGCCATGGGTGGCATGGATATGAATTTCCCTTCCATAGGGTTAGATGAGTAGACCTTCTTCCTCAGTTCTTCCACAAAACTTAAGAAAACCATGAAACGAGTTTCTAGAGCTCTAAAAGTCGACGCAGGACAAGACCAAGGCCATCCATACCCAAAAATAAAAAATTGGGAAGGGGAGATAAGTCATGCATAATGATTTTCTTCACTAACCCCACTCCTTGACCACCACCTCTAAATCAGAGACTAAAATCATCAAGTTTGACGTGAAGACTATTGCTATCTTAGAATTAACATGGCAATGGACACTTTGAACCATAAAATCAAGTCCCAAGATGCATGAAACCACTTCAAAGAATTTATTTGATGGAATCCAAAAAATATGTTTCAAACGAGCTCTTAAAATCAGGCCATCAAAAGCCAGCTCCCACACCTTGCTTCCACCATAGATGAATGGGGTAGCAATAGAAATTTTTATGATATTCTCCATAACCAAAACCTTTGAGAGTACCAACAAGACATAGTGTCTAGGCAGAGAGCTCTGTTAATGGCAAAGTGGCAACAAACATTCCCTTCGACCTGCTAGAAAGCGCTGAGGATTCCAAGAAATCATGACACAGGAGGGAAGTCTCTCAGTTCCCTCGTACCGCATATAACTACCATCTTGCCCAATCAATTAGCCACCATTGCATTTATGATTTCAATCAAAAATTAATAATCATTTATGATGGGATATTTAGTAGGATAATGATGGACGATTTAGCCAAAGTATTAGCCACTATAACAGATGCTGCCAAGATAATCAAAGTCTGCCAAAAAGACCCTCCTCTAAACCTGCCATTTTTGAGATTGCTTTTTAAGAAAAACTAATACAAAAAAGAGGAAGGTGACTAAAGATAAACCCATCTCGATTAGGGAGAGGGATTAGAAATCTTCCCATGCCTCATGCACATTATCAACCTGACAAACCTCAAATTGATCAATTCCACATTTTGTAAGGAAATATGTTGCCGAATATGCTTCACGAAAGCAATGGTTGAATTATATGGAAGAAAAAGTCTCCAATTTCTCCCACATGTTTGACAAGATGTTTTCTAAGTGCTAAGAGGTCATGTCTTCTTTTGGAGTGTAGAATAATAACCTATGAATCACCTTCCACAATCAACTTTGGGATATCAACTGGATTGCAAATTCAATTCCACTAGCACGCACTTGAGCTTCCGCTTCGTTGTTTATGCCATCCTGCAATTTTTTGGACATTGCTCAAATTAGAGATCTATTGCAATACTCAACAATACATCTGATCACAGAAGCTCCTAGATTCCCCTTAGAAGCTCCATCAAAATTAAGTTTGAACCAACTTGCAGATGGTGGATTCCAATTTCTATTCCTACCTTTTTTCCCAAAGACTATAATTGACCTATTAATAGAGTTATGTCAAATATTTACTAATAAAAACACATACATACATACATACATACATACATACATACATACATACATACATACATACATACATACATACACTTAATAATTAAATCACCTCAAAGTGGCATGATATAAACATTTCCATGTACAAATATTTTGATAAATTTTGGTAGAGCTTCATGTCCTTAGCAAAGATAAATTACGGATATTGTACTTGCATATCAAATTGAAATTCTTCAACTATCTCAAAATTTTAGTTTAGCTTTTAAAATAAATTTCTAACAAATGGTTTTAGCATTTTATGACACTTGTAATTAAAAGGTTATTGCAACCTTTTCAGATAGCTATATTACTATTTTGTTTTGTTTTAAAGGGTGGATTTTTTAATGTTAGGTCATTCTAGAATTATAATTGGATGGCATTTTTAAGAGTACATGTGCAAAATAATTAGATTATGATAATTTCTATAATTATAAATATTAGAAGGAATTTGTTCTTAGGAGTATCTTTGCATTAGTTTTTTGGTTTGAAATATTTTTTTAAGAAATAAAAGATTCAACATTTAATGAGTTAAAATATTTCGATAATCTTGAGGATAGGGTTTTTGTACAGTCTGAACTTGCTTCTACATCTATGGGTGCTCTCTCCATTATTTCCATCATTAGCGATGAATGGGTCTATTTGAAAACTATTAGCTAGGAAAAACATTTGATTAGAGATTTTTCAAACCAACCCAAATCATTATCCCATGTACATTTTTCTTCAGACTTAGAATTCAGTAGATTCATTGGCCATTGTGACGCATCACTTTTAGAAAGAATCTTAGTTCTCCAAGTTGGATCCTCTGAAGCTGAATTTTACCCTTTTCAAGATGGTGTCCTCAAAGGTGAAGTATTTTATGAGCATCTCATTTATCCTAGATGCATGAAAATCTCCAACCCATTCCACTATTGAGCATATTTTCATTTATATGTGCTTTTGACTTCACCTCTAAAAGTTTCATCCTTGGATAGTGTTCTGATATTCTAGGGGACTCTTCTTCTTTACCTGTTCATTCATCTCAACATGGTGGTGTTGTTAATCAAACACATCCGCATTCCTATTAATCCAAATTCTTGGTAGGAGATACTACTATCTTTTTCTCTTATAAATCCCCTATTTTATCTCTTCCTAAGTCTTCTACTCTTGCTTTGGTCCAACATTGGAATTAAAAATTTGTCTAGTAAATGTGTGAGTCTCTCTCTATGATTGGTCTTTCAAGTTGGGCTTATTCTTAGTGGAACTCCATTGTTGCACTATATTTCTCATTATTTGGCAGAGGCTTATTTCATGTTTATTTTAGGTGTTCTACAGATAGTGACTTTGTTAGGTTAGACGACTGCTAGTTTTTACAACCATGGTTTTTTCTTGTGCTCTTTGTCCCCATTTTTTTATATAGATAAGACTACTATTTTAGTTTCCCTAATTTGGATTACATTGTATAATCTTCTATTTGTGTTATGCAATGATGATCACATCAAAATTTTGATTAATTTGGTGGGCACTTAAGTCAAAATAGATGAGAACTATAGGGGAGGTAGAATGACAAGGGTTTGTGCTATCATTAATTTGTCCAAACCTCTCTTTCACTCTGTCAAGAAGGAATCTTCTTAGGGCTCTTGGATATAATTTTTCAATTATGAAGGTTAACTTTTAGGTGTTTTTATTGCATTGGTATAGGGTATTATACTGCTTTTTATTATTATGAGGGTTCGTTTGGTTGTCAACATTATTAGAGGAAGAAGGAAGGGCCACCTAATGATGATTTCATATGATGTAACCATGGGGTGTTTGTTGCCAAGAAGAATGGTCCTTCTCCTTTTCCTTCTTCCAATCATTTGGCTTCTTCTCTTACGAATGTGGTTGAGGATGAGAAATTAGGTCCTAAAGGGGAGTTAGAACCCCTTTGATCAGATTCAGGAGGGCTTTAAGTGGGGTTGATGGACCACGACAACCTAGAGGATCAGTTGAATTCCCCATTATACCATATCCCATCACCTTCTAGCCCTAAGGGTGGGAAACCCAATTCCGATCTAAGTTCTCAGCAAAACATAGAGGTCAAAGATATGAGGCAAAAAGGTTGAGACATGTTGTTTAAACACTGATTAGAGATGGTTCTTAGAGGAGGATGAAGGAGCTACTTTCCAATAAAATGTCAATTTCTATCTGCAGATGATTCTTCTCTTCTTTTTGTTTTTTCTAGGCTCTTTTGATGACCTTTTTTGGTTTGGGTTGTCTTTATCTTAGTTTTTTTATTTGAAGTGTTTTTCATGGAATGTTGATCTTCACTTGCTTTTTGTTGTTTGTTGTCAGCATTGTTGTTGATTATTCTTCTTTAGTGTTGTTTTGTTAGGTGTTCTTATCTTTAGATATTATTTTTTGTCCATCTGCGTACTCTTTTTTTTTAGTGGAATTTTTTTGGGTTGGTCTTTTTTTAGAAATGATCCCCCTATTATACCCCAACACTGATTTTGAACTCTAACCTCTGTAAAAAAATTATTCTAAATGATTCACAGCTCCATCAAACACATTTGAGATTCATACCTCCTCTTTATTAATTAAAAACAAAACACATTTATAGGGCACTACATAAAATAAATATCTTTTGAGTAGCAAGTCAACCCACATAGAAATACAAATATTTATTTCTTATAAATTAAAAGTCTAAAAATATGACATTGAATGCAGCTTTTGACATTTAAATTTGAAATAGATAAAATGACAACTCATGTCATTTTCGATGTCACTTAATTATGTATAATAGCACAAGGCCCGCCAAAAAATAGTCAAATTAATTTAGCCGTCTCGAATTTTACTCTAATTAGGTAAGGAAGATAAATGTAGCTAGAGATTGTCATCTTTGATGATGCTCTCCCTCCAGCACACTCTGAAGGTTGAGTTTTCCTACTTTAACCTCACATAAAACAAATAGTTAGACCATAATAGTCATGATATATATATTCATCTTAAATTATAGCTAAAATAACAAATCAACATGATCATAAAGTAAACATTTACTTATAGCTAAATCATAGTAGAGTGATCATGTAACATAAACAATACCTTATGGGCCCATATCAACATATATCTCACATCTTAGTTAAAAATAACCAAATATAAATTTATCAACTATAAATATCCACGGATAATTAGCAAGTTTGGTTGGTGAGGAATTGGGATGTAACAATTGATCTAAGTGTCTCAGCAAAACATAGAGGTTGAAGATGTGAGGCAACAAAGTTGAAGCACTGATTAGAGATGGTTCTCAGAGGAGGATGGAGGAGCTCCTTTCCAATAAAATGCCAATTCTTATCTACAGATGGCTCCTCTCTTCTTTTTTTTTTTCTTAGGCTCGTTTGATGACCATTTTGGGTTTGGGGTGTCTTTATCTTAGTCTTTTTATTTGAAGTGTGTTTTCATGGAATGTTGATTTTCACTTACTTTTTGTTGTTTGTTGTCAATGTTGTTGTTGATTTTTATTCTTTATTATTGTTTTGTTATGTGTTCTTCGCTTTGGATATCCTTGTTTGTCCACCTACTCGCTCTTATTTTTTAGTGAAATTTTGTAATGTTAATCTTTTTCAGGAAATGATCCCCTATTATACTCCCAACACTAATTTTTAAATCTAACCTCTGTAAAAACTTATTCAAAATGATTCGTAGCTCCATCAAAAACATTTGAGATTCATACCTCCTCTTAAAAAAAAACACACACTCACATTTACAAGGCGTTGCATAAAATAATTATCTTTTGATTAGCAAGCAACCCCCATAGAAATACAAATATTTATTTATTATAAAATAAAAGTGTCGGGTTCTCTTTGGTTTTTTTGCCCACTCAAACACAAGTAGATGATGATATAGACACTGCCCAACTTACTCGTTGAGAGCCTATTCCAGATGGAAATGATTTGTCAAGCTCGAGTTTTGATGATATGAATCCACCACCGTTTGCCCTTGCTCTCGCTGCATAAAAATTATCTCTTTTTATGACTTCATGACTTGTTTCTAAGCTTTACCTAGATTTTGATACTTTTGATTTTTCTCCTAAACTCTGCCTAATGTGTCATGGTTTGCTTGCATAAAAATTATCTCTTTTTATGACTTCATGACTTGTTTCTAAACTTTACCTAGATTTTGATACTTTTGATTTTTCTCCTAAACTCTGCCTAATGTGTCATGGTTTGCTCTCATACCGTTTTCTTTTTTTTTTTGTGAATTATTTGTATATTTCTGTCAAGTTAATATATAAATATATTTAAAATAAATAAATAAAAGTGCAAAAATATTACATTGAATGCAGGTTTTGACATTTAAATTTGAAATAGACAAAACGACGAGTGATGTCGTTTCCGGTGTCAGTTATGTATAATCGCCCAAGGCCCGCCAAAAATAGTCAAATTGACTTAGCCGTCTCGAATTTAACTGTAATTAGGTTAGGAAGATAAATGTAGCTGGAGATTGCGTGTCGAAAAGCAATCTATTGTCAATTTATGCTCGTATCAAAATTTATATCCATCAATAAATAGTATGACAGTGCACAGCTCACACAATCAATATTTCTCTAAAAAGTTTTTCAATTCCTTTAGTTTTACAGCTATAGCGGGTAGCGTAAGCGTAAATTTTTCCTATTTATAGCGACACTCCTATCTTTTCTTCCGATCTTAATTTATGCCAGTCAATTTCATTGGCAAGAAGGGGATGAGGATGTCCGTTGCTTCATTTGTTGGGTTCGTTGTCGTCAAATTATTTTGCTGCTGCTGCTGCTGCTGTCATGTGAAAGCAGCTCCAGCGTACTTTGTGTTTGGAGATTCACTGGTCGACTGTGGCAACAACGATTATCTGGCCACCCCTGCTAGAGCAGACAGCTATCCCTATGGAATAGATTATCCCACTCGTACACCTACTGGACGATTTTCAAATGGACTCAATCTAGCAGATTTCATTAGTAAGTCCTTTAAATTTCCTGAAATACTTGTATATTACAATTAGCCTTAATAATTGATGTGTCTTGTTTCTTTTTATGGGAACGGGTGTCCAGTTTATCTGTGTAGTTTAGCGCGTTATTCTACACAGTTCAAATATTCGACGTTGTTTCTAATGAAAAATTATTGTCTGAATTGCAGGCAGGAAGTTAGGAGCGGAATCCGTCCTACCATATTTGAATCCTTTTCTTAACGGGGATGCATTGCTAAGGGGTGCCAATTTCGCTTCTGCGGGCGTTGGGATTCTGAACGACACGGGAGTCCAATTTGTACGAACGATTTTGATTGTAATGTTGAACTGGCTCGTTTTTTGGGCAAGCTTTCATTCATGAGAATAACTGAGGGTGTTTATGTTTATGCATGCAGGCAAATATTATCAGGATACCTCAGCAGTTCCATTATTTTATACAATACAAAAACAGGGTGGCGCAGATCCTGGGACGTGCTGAAACCAATATACTGGTTGCAGAGGCTCTTTTTTCAATTACCCTTGGAGGGAATGATTACGTCAATAATTACTATCGCACTCCTGTTTCACCCCGATCCCTGCAGTATAGATTACCAGACTACACGCAGTTTATAATCTCGGAATATGAGAAATATCTCAGGGTAAATTTCTTCTTCTTTATTTAAGGCTAGGCGATGACTGTGGTTACAATTTAAAAAAAGATAGAACAGCAAAATCTACTTTAAACACAGTAAATCATAATACAATCTGTAACTATGTTTGCAGATTTATATTGTAATAGATTTGCTTAGTATGATTGTTTTGTTGTGCAGCAACTGTACGAGTTGGGAGGTCGGAGGGTGCTGGTTACATCGGCAGGTCCGCTGGGGTGTGCTCCGGGAGTGAAGGCGACTAGGTCACGTAATGGCGAATGCGCTGCAGATTTACAGCGAGCTGCTTCGCTTTTTAACTCAGAACTGAGATCTGTTGTAAATCGATTGAATAGCGAGGCTTCTGCTCACGTCTTCACATTCGCCGACAGCTATTCAATGAATAGCTGCGTATTCAAAAACCCTGCAGCATACGGTAACATCAAAACAACGTCTCTCTTTTCTTTCTTATTTATATATATATATATATATATATACAGCATTGCTACCTCTTGTAAATCTGATGGTGTTTGTAATAATAGGATTTGTGGATACGACAAATGCATGTTGTGGACAAGGAAGATACAATGGCATAGGGTTTTGCACTGAGACCTCAAACTTGTGTCCAAATAGGAATGCGTATTTGTTCTGGGACAGTTACCATCCCACAGAAAAGGCTAATAGGATCATTGTTGACCAGATTTTTGAGGGCTCTTCTTCTGTTATGAGCCCCATCAACCTCAGACAGATGATGAAGTTGGACGACTGACTCATTCATACTAGCTTCTAAGATTGGAACTGATTAAATAAATGCCAAAAACGCCATCACTTCTGATATTGGGATCATCACTTCTTGTAGTTCTAAGAGCATTAACAATTTTGGTTCCATAAATTGTCGATGCTTCTCTCAAGCGTTGCAAACTAAAATTTATGGGTTTTTACCCTTCGAATGCATTGCATTTTCTCCATAATACTTTCAATGTATTTTGAATAGATTTTAAAAAATAAAGTGATTATAAGAGTTTGAATTAAAGTTGGTGAATAATATAATTATTTTATTATTTGTTAAATCTTAAACACGTGGGAATTGTGATATAAAAAATAATGATTTTGTATTAATATATAATTTCAAAACAAAATATGATGTATATGAAATGATAACTTTAGTTATTGAAGAATTTATGAATAATTAGTAGATTTTTTCTATGTGTTTATATTTTTTTAAATGTTAAATACATATTATATATGTTTAATGTTCATTTAAAGTTAAATGAATTATAATACTTACATATTTATAAATAATTATATTCAAATAAAAAATTTCGGATATCTGAATTCAAGTTAAACAATTATAAGAGAAAAATATGAGATAAAAATATTGTGATCATTTTGGCTTAAAAGATATTTTTTAAAAGTTCAATAAAAATATTAACCCTTATAAAAAATGTGAGGTGCATGAATACTCTCAAAAAAAAATACAAGAATTAAGGGGAAAAAAAACTTGAAAGATAAAGAAATATAGAAAAATAAATCAAAAGTCAATATACAAATAAATTTAAATAAATATTTTAAATTTATATTTGAATATCTACATTAACTTTAAGATATTTTCATATTAAAAAGTAATTTAAAAAGTAGAATTTAAAATCTTAATTTTAGCATTTTTTTTATAATGTATCATCAAATAAAGTTATTTCCTTAACACAAATATTTATGCCTCAAATTTGACTACATCTAACATGCAATAAATGTAGCATCATAGTATCTACTCGTGAACATAAAATATTAACTATTGAAACTCATTAAAATTTGTTTTTTTAGATTGATATCATCTTTTTACTAAAGCCTAAACCAGTTATGGGGCACAACAGGGGGCCCAATCTCCCTAAAAAGTTAATTTGAGATTCAGACTAGAAAACCTCAGCAAGTTAAGGATGATACAAAGCTAAAAAACCTATAACCTAACAAAAAAATATAATCAAAAGATACTTTAAGGCCAAAAATAGAAACCACTAAGTAAAATGCTTGAAAATACAATGAACCCAACCATTAAATCAACCTTTTGTTGCCAACAAATCCCTGCCCCTAATGGAGAGTAAATATTCCATTTTCCATTGATTACCACCATTAATACAATACTTAGCATCAAGTTGTAGCCAATCTACTACTATTTTTCTACCTCTTTTCCCTTTCTTACCATAATTAGGAGTCTTCATATCACTAGACTACTGAGCTATAGATAAAACCACCCTACTAACTAGCTCTTCTTATTCTTCCTCCCAATCTTCACCAACTTCTTTTGAAACATCCTTTTTCTAGGAATGATCCACTAATGGAGAAATTTTGCCAACACCTTTTGCCCCAAATTTCTCAATAGTTGCTTTCCGTTCCAAAAAGGGAGAGGATGTTGCCCTACCTCCAAATTTATCTGATGTTTTATTTTTGCTAAATCCTCACCCTTCTAAGGGTTGCCCAAAAATTCTATGAATGATTGCTAAAGATAAAACCTCAACAGAGGTGGATTTTGAAGGGAATTGAATTCTATGAACCAAAGCTTGATTCAGATAACCATTCATTTGACCCATTTATTCAAGAGCATTGTATGGGATACTTTAAAACTTTTCGCAGGGCATGAATAAATCTTATGATTAGCTTGATTACATTTAAAACATTTAAAGGGAAGACCTTCAAAATTAATAAATTGGGTCCATACACCAATGGAGGATGAAACCTAAATATAATGATGTAAAGGTTTGGATAAATCTACCAAAACACATACCCTGACATAACTCAAATTAGCCTCAATGTCGTCAATTTTAACAAAAACTCCTAACTTACTAACTAGCTAATTGAGAAGATCAAGATCATGCATGGATAAGGGGAGATTATAAAATCTAACCCATACTAGGGATTTAAGATAATTGAAGCAACTAGATCAAAAAAGACCCCAGGGACACAAAAATACCCCTTACTTTCCAAAAAACCATGGCCCATTCGACCGAAAAAAATCTCTATCCTCCAAGGATTGAAACATAAGCAAAAAGAAACAATTTGACAACATTGAAAGCGAAGGAGCTTTTAATGCAGGCCAAGTTCCCTATGACCACTCTGAAATAATTTCATAGGAAGGAAACTTCCCTACACACTTGTCAATCAAATAATTTCTCCCTCTTTCCAAACCTATCATTGAAAGTGTTGCGTCTAAAATTTCCAAAATAGGAAAATTGTCAAAAAAAATCAAAGGGATATCACCTAAGAAAGCCATTTCCAGGGTTTCTTTCTAAGTAGGTTTTACTTTTGATTTCCCCTTAGAACCCTCCACAACTTCTTTATCCTTCTCAAAAATCTTTTCCAATAGAATCTGGCTTCAAAAAATAAAAAAGGATCTAAACTAGGCTGAGCTCTAAGAATAATTAGATATGAAAAGGGTTTGAGACATTAATACAACTAAAATACATTGATGTTTTAGAGGAAATCCTAGTTGCCTTTATTGTTACTTCTGGCACCTACTTCCTTAGAGAGGATCCTCCATCAAAAAGACCTTTGTCAACACCCGACTGATCTAACCCTAAAAAATCTTTGAAAAGCACATTAGCTTGAACAAAATGTGAAGTATAAAAACTATCATAACCTTTGAATTTTTTATTCTTCCATGCCCTACCTAGTTTTAGCCTTTTTGTTAACCCTTTCTCCCCCAAGCACACCCCAAAGCCTATTCCTCCTTCAATGGTAGAACCACCACTACCGTTATTGTTGTTGTTGATCGCCTACCAACGGCATGTGCCTACCTTCACCTTTCGCCTTCCTTTCTCTAGTTTCTGTCGTCACCATCATTCTTTGAAAAAAAATCATTAAATTTGTTAATGTTCATGAACGTAAGTTATTAAGCAATAAAACTCATTATCATTTATTAATAGTTCATGGAGAAAGTTCCCAATAATTTCAATTATTTGTTTGCTAAAAATACACCAGCTTATTTTAAGGAGACATCATACATAAGTGACTCCAAGGAGATGCCATACATACTTGACTCCAACCCATAAGGAGAAAGCTAACTAACAATCCAGCACCCATTGGTTGGTTGATTGGTTTTTCTTTTTGTTTTTATTTTTTTGTTTTTCCGTTTAACATATATTATGTTAACTTTTTAGATGATAGTGTTACAATATTTTATAGAAAAATATAATTAAAATGGAGGATGATATATTATGGTATGACATAATATACATGTATCTATTGATTTTATAAATATAATTAATTTTGTGTGTTTGATATATTATAGAGGTATCTTTTTATATTTAAAGAAATATTTATAAAATTATTCGATCAATTATATTAATTGAATGGAATATTATCATATACATCATCTCCATCAATTTTATATGTAAGGTTTAATTTTTTTATTATCATGTATATTTTTTAATATAAATAATGTTTGATGGATTTTATGAGTATTGATTCTAATTGCAAGGAAGGAAAAAATAGAGGTGTGATGTTAAGAGAGAAGATACCTTATGAAAGTAGATAATATAATATGTTAAGAATAATTGATTTCATAATATACCATGCATAATATATATGTTGGAGATTAACCTTATTTGGGTTCATTTTAGACTATTAGTTTATCATAAGTCTATCTTTTTAGTGTGCATTTCTTATTATAAACTATGTACGTTGTCTTAGATTTATGAGGTGGCTCTCACCTCTTTTATCATTTTGTAAGATTCTTTGAGTTACTTGTACAAGTAACTTCTCTCCACATATGTCATACACTTCGCTTTAGATTTTGAAAAATAAGAACATTTGATACACATTAAGAAGGCCTTATAAATTCATGATGGGATTCCTTGTAACTTCCTCTTCCTTTCACTATCTTTATTTAAAGAGCCCTCTCTTCAAAATTTGAAGTTCTCTCCTCTTATGTATTCTTCTTTATTATAAGCTTGTATTGTGAGTATAATTTTTGGAAAACCTTCTTAATATTAATGGGATTTTTTTTTTTCAATTATTTTGATTTCTCACTTCAAAAATCTTGGCTCAATGTTATGGTTTTATTAAGTTTTGTGAGGTAATTGCTTCATATTTGATTTCATTTACTACTCTTTCAAAGTTATTTATGAGATATTGACAAATCTATACACACTATTTCTGAATTATATAACACCTCAATGTTGTGCACTTAGCAATCATAGATCTTGGTTGTTCTTCTTAGTTCTTGGCCTTTTCTACTTTCTAAAGTTTCACATGTCTCTATCTTGTGTCTCTTGGACTATCTCTTAGTTTGACTAGTCTTATGTTGATGACTGAGACCTTTTATCTTTCCAAGAATGCTTAAAACCTACTTATCTTCCACCTTTGTAAGTTATGAATCTGTACCTACTTTTCTACTCCCTGAACACTAATGTTTGGGATAGACACATACATTGATGCTAGTATCATAACATGATGCAAGTGTTCAATTCCCTAAAGTTATAAATTTTTTAAATGAAACATATCCCAATGGTTGTCCTAAGTGCTTTAATGAGGATTAATTCTCCAAAGGGATTGATATAAATATAATATCAACCCATATCCATTTCTCACTCACAAGACCTAGGATAGACCAAGGAAACCTATCAAAATCATTAGATAAAGCACTCAATAAATTAAAATCTTTCATAGTTTATCATATTCTCATATTGGTCATAGGAAGAACACATACACAAGTCTTAAGTACATAAGGAGCATCAAAAGATCTCAATTTGCCAAGTTACTAGCCAGGTTACTTATGTACTTGATTTACACATATTGTATGATTCACACACATGCCAAGAGGTAAGGGAGAAATATATTAGTTTGAGGCCCTCTTCAGAGTATTGCCTATGTAGGTAGTGGTCATTGATAGAGGGGTCTTTGAGATTAGCTCAACACCATGTTTTCACTAACCCATTTTTACCTAAGGTCACTATAAAGATGAAGAATTAGGGTATTACAAATTTATGAGGAATGACAGTCCATGACCTAGATATGAAACACCAAAATAAAGGCAAATTCAAAACCAAAAGTATCTAAGTGGTTATATCCTTTTCCATTATAAATTTAGTATAGGACACTTGTGTCAAGGTCAAACAATAGTGTTGATGTAACTATCCTAGGATGATGTTATTATTCGTGGCTCTAGAAGTGTCAAATCTAGAATCTTTTAACTATTACAAAATCTTCTTCTAGTCTAATTTTTACATATTCTATATCCAAAACTATATTGACATCAGAACAAGCTAAGTACATTACTTCTTTGTCATTTTTATACTTAACATAGTTGTACTTACTATTTTTATCCTATCCAAGTTAATACATTTAATATATGTTTATATTTAAATTTAGCACGCAATTGGCATGTTGTAGATCTGATCAACACCCTCATGCATTGTCATTCTATATTATTAACCTTATCTACCCAATTAAAAATGGGATTCCTTCTCTAATTTAGGGTTAAACATTTGGTAAACCATATATTTGAATATCAAATCCTAGGAAAATTAGGGTTTTCCTATTTTTTAGTTGATTTACTATACTTTATTGTAAATATTAAATATTTCATTTGTAAAAACAATAGAAAATATTAATTTAAAAACTTGATTCTAAATGAAAGATAATGAAACTTTGATTACTCATCTCAATAATAACAAGAGCTTAATGGATGCATTTTTGTATGTTACAAGAGATGAAATAAGTAAAGATGATAAAATAAAGGCTCCTTCACCTAGTGATAGTGAGTCCTTAGAAGGAACTACAATTGATTTCATACCAATCAATCCACCTACATATATTAGAGTCATATATTATATCTTCCAACCCTTGTTTCCTGAAAACCAAAACATTATTTCTGAATCTACCATGGAATTACCAATTATTTTAACTCAAATATAGGTTTCAATGTCTATTACTACTCAAACCATGTTTACATCCCCTTTGGTTACTACTCAAATTGATAATCTAAATGCCAATGGGTATACAGTTCAAATAATCCTTCGAGTTTTAAAGGTCTTGGAGGACAAGATTACAAATATTGAACTAAACACTTTAAAGTCTCCTCATGTCATTGATTCACAATGTTACATAACCATTTTGCACTTGAGATATCTTTGCATCATTTTCCAACTAGTTTTTTACACCTAAGTTCACATTTTATGATGCCAAGGGAGATCTTGAATAACATCTTATAACCTTTTATGTGTCAAGCCTTGACTATGCCTCTAATGATAAACTTGTGATTAAATTATTTCTAAGAAGACTCAAGGACTATGCTTTGAGGTGGCTCTATGACTTACCGATCTAATCCATGAAGGCATTCATACCTATTGCATATCAATTTTTAGCACACTTTTCCATTAATATTTTTGAAAAGGTTTCCTATGATTAAATTGCCAAAATCAAACAAGGAACAAATGAACATATCAATTAATATGTCTTGAGGTACAATAAATGCTAATTAAAATGACCAATCCTATGGTAGATAAGGAATTGTAAGACATATTCAAGTAAAGTTTATTCACTCCTTTACATGAGTCCATTCTATTCAATAAGTTCAAATATTTTGATGACCTATTCCATGTTGTATGGAACCATGAAATGAAGATTATTTCATTGAATAAGCTCAAGCATGTACCAAACACACTAGATGCATCTATATTTAGTATAAAATTTAAAATTCAAACTAAGTTATAAATTAAAGCCTATTGAACCAACACGGTTAACAAAGTTCATAATAGCCTAATTGGCTTGTCCTATATAATGCACCAAAGAGATAATTTACACATTTATCTCAGTCTCACTCTTCACTACTCCCATAGTTAGCAGAGTGTCAGCTTATATCTCTCCCTCATCCTATAGATGTTGATATAAAGACACATATACCCAAAGCATATGATGTGAATGCTTATTTTAATTATCACTAGGGACTAGGACATTCTAAGCACATGTTTTACCTTGAAGCGTAAGATCCAGGTCCTTATTGATGATCAAAATACTAAATTTGATGATCCTCTAATGGAATCTAGTTCAAAACCTGGTGATCACCACAAACATAAAATATTTAAGAAGAATCCAGAAGTGCAAATGGAATATAATGCACATCCTCCTCCATCACATCGTGGACACTTTTAGATGGAATTATTGGTAGTTATACATGACATATACCTCATATGGTTTAGATAACTTATATTTCTTTAGATGACAATGATATTAAGGATGATGACTCTGATATTCATTGTTTATTCATTTGAGCATACCTTCATAAACACCCTCTATATAGTGTTATGATTGATAATGGTGAAAGTGAGAACATTTTCACCATGACATTGCTTATGCACCTGCATTATACTCATCATGATTTCTTCCTTCTATGAGATTAGTTAGAGAATTTTATGGGTCCTCCTATAAGGTAAATGGCAAGATTTAACTACTTTTATAGGTCAATCCTGCACATATGGTTATTAATTTTTCAATTATATCTTCCATGTACATTTTTGATATATTATTGGGAAGACATTGGATCCATACACTTGAAGCAATGCCTTTTATAGTGCATGGGCATGTTAAATATATTCATGTCAATCAAGTAATTATAGTTTATGGAATACCATATCAACATCCTCTTGCACAAGAAAAACTTATACCCATGCAACTAATTATCAAACCTACTAAGGTTAATTTATCACAAATGGGTAAGCAACATGCAATCCCCTTCATTAGGTGGATGGTACTTGAGATACCATTACATAAGAGACATAGAATTGATTTTATGGAATTCTCATTTACTATGCACCATGTTCATATATCTAGACCACCTACAAACATTCCTATTACCGCTATTAAAAATAAACCATAGATCACTCAATGATGGTTTCCACAAACTCCTATTCCTATTACTCCTACTATTTCTCCAAGACCAAAGAGTCATATTTTATATAAGAAGAGCATCACAAACACTATAGTGATAGACACTACACCTATACATTTCTTTGACAATGTCATCAAATTATTATACCAGGTTCATAGTGGGGAGATATTTATGATCACCCTTTGGATAGAATCATAGGAAATTTTTCCACTTTTATATTCCAAAAATATCAAAAAAAAAAAAAACATTCAAAAATATAAAAACATTATCAACACCTACAAGTTCTATTGTCTCCTTGGCATCTATGTGGTAGTTTTTTTTTAATGAATGGTGTATCATTTATTCTTACATACACATGTGTCTCACGTTTCTACATGAGTGTGATATAGACATACACAAATATATGATCTATTCCTATTTCATATGTTGGGCATTTCCTCTATTCATGGCATATGGGCATTGGGGGAATTTACCTCTATGGTCATGATATATACATATTAAATCATTCTATGGTTACTCTACATTGTCATTTTTTGAGCTCATATATGTAATTACACATAACTTTATCCATGATTATATCTTACACAGGGTACTTGATATGCTATTCACTTGGCTTTTTTTACTAAAATATTTGATTCATGGGCTACTATGATGATCTAAACCCAAACCTTTCCAATCATAGCTGTATCAATATGATGACCATTTACAATTCATCTGCACTGATACAAATCCATATCATTCTTTGATTGATCTGTTCTTTAAGACCAATGAGATTATTCATAAGTTATTAACTCTTTCTTATTCCTGATCATTATTCTCATAATTTTTTTGAAACATTTCCTCTTTAAGTATCTCTTTCATAATTCTTATGATAACTCTGTACTATGTTTTGAACAAGAAGGATTGTTTACTTGATATGAGACGTAATAAACATTCACTTACCTCCTTATACTTATCTCAACTTTCTTCTATATTTCTTGAGACACAGTTTTGAGCTTTTCTTGACAGCAAGTCAATCTTCCTGACTGTAAACTCTAACTATACAAGGATTTTTATCTTATCATTCAAGGCATTCTTGAGATTTATTCAATGGGTCTGAACTTAATTAGTATTCAATGATCCTCTATTAACAATCTGCAACAATACTCTGCCCCTTTACAATGTTTTTTAGATCTTCTAATAAAGTCCCCTATAACTTGCATTGTATTCTACTTATTTAAGATCTGGAATTTTTATGTCTTTAACAGGTTCTTATATTCATTTTGATCCCAAAACATGGCGGAAACAAATGCAAGATAATTTTACTCACCTCAATACGATGCACAAAAATTTTCAAGCTCATTTCTCCAACCAAGAGTCGACCTCCTTCGAATAAATATCGATTTCCTTATATCGGTTCCAAAACTGAGTCATGGCCTTCCTCTCTAGGCATTAAAACCATCTTTAGCTTAAGAAAAATGCGAAGAGTTCCTAAGATGGAATGTCCACTTGGCAGCTTCAACAAGTATTTTGAATTACAAACAAAATTGAATAAAGCCTTGGTAAGACATCATGATTTTAACAATCTTGATTTTGTATTAATCTCTCACGAGATCAATTTGGAACCCCAATCTTCGGATAAAACTATCAACAACCAATAAATGATTCAGAGATAGGATTGGTAAGGATCCTAATTAGTACTACATATAACTTTGTTGACAAATTCGATACATAATTGATTTCATTTCCATCCATACTAGTTACCATCATTTGTCTTATTCAAGACTTATGCGAACTGTATCTTACAAAAATAAACCATTAAGCTAACGTTAGATTGACCCATAAATATTTTCAGATTCTAACTTATCATAATGCCAAACAATCATTTAAGGCCGTCCATTCATTTCCCGACCATCTAATATGGCCTTAGTTTCTGTTTATTATTACGAGCTCTACCATAAAATAATACGACTCTGACGAGCATTTGATTGCCAAGAATCATGATAAATTAAACATGTCCATCTTAAACTCGTCAAAATAAAACAACTACACATGAAATTGATAAAAATATTCCTTACGAAGTTGAAGGTACAATTTTAAATGGCAGAGAATGCTAGTTTTTTAGATTCCAACGATAATTCTCCAACTCGAATTGCATCTACAACTAATTAAAATGAAGTGCCCACCTTTAGTCAACTCCACTCGAACCTTCTAAAATATTAGTCTCCTTTTGCTTATCTTGTGGCAAATTATGTGTAGTCTTAACCAATCTCTCATTAAATCTTAAAATGTATTCATGATCTTATCTGATAGTATTATATATTTTATTTTCCTTATTCAAATACGAATTTGAGTCTTTTTCTGTCAATTCGAGATTGCAATTTTTTAATAGTAAAGAACACTACATAGATATTTCACACATAAACTCCTCTTTCAAACTTATAATTCTTCTATAAACTACTTTTTTACAAAACTTTCAAAAATTTAATAACATCAATAATATTAAAAATACATATATTAACATAATATACAAAACATAATACACACAAACAAATCTTCTTTTATTATTTTCAATATTGTATTTACAAAAGAATCCTACTACAAATCTGAAAACCACCATTTAGTCTCCATCATCCATCTTTATGTCGTCATCCCAAGCCTATAAATTTCATATATGCTTCACTTATTTACTTTATTGAGCGCCTTATTTGATGATTCTAACCCTATCCCTTCAGAACCAACTCCTAATTTGAGTTTCGAGCTTGAAACTATCTCCCTATTGATTTTATATGAATGTAACAACTTATTGCTAATTAGGCTCCCTCCCACGTTGGTTACCCCTTTTTGTCTTATTTGGAGATAATTAATTTTACATGTAGAATGAATATCCACTCCAAAGTACTATGACCTTATGAAAAAAAAAAAATCGCCATTATACATTCAAATTTGAATCTTCTATTTGAAGGGAAAACTTCATGTAAGTAAATATAAACTATATAAGATAAGGTGAAGCTTGAGAGGGATTATTTATTATTAACACACTTTTTTAATTATATAATGACTTTATAAATAAAGTGGAAGATGATGCTCCTACATCATATGACATGTTTATGTTGGTTGTTTATGCTTTTTTTTATACATTATTTTGAATGTCTTATTTTTTTATTATCATGTTTGTTGGAGCATTTAAATATCTTCCTTTATTTATGGCCTCGTGTCTATGTGCAATTCCTTTAATATTTTAACATGTCATTGATTGTTGTATGGACATTTGAATATGTCATCCTTGATTTTATGGACATTTGACTAAGTCATGTCCCTTCGATTATATGACATTTAAACATGCCTCTTATTTGCATTTTCCTTTTATCATTATCTTTTGACTTGATTTTGATTTCTCTTGTATGTGTACTTGATTTGTTTGAAGAAATTATATAATTACTATCTATACATTGTCATGATCCTTATAATGCATCTTAGGCATTCGTGTGATCAAATTATTCCATTCAGTTCAAATGCTACATCAACCTAGACATGTTCTTTCTATATGCTACATTATTCCATTCACAAATTGTATAATTGTCTTATCCCTTTGAGGTGAGGTAACTAATGGTTTTTATTCTTACCTCACCTCAAAGGGCAACATCTCATAAAGGCATATTCTCCACATTTGGTATAGTTTTTATATTCAATGGTGGTATGTCATATAGGCATAGCTTCCACATATTCACAGTTTTCAGATTTAGTGGGTGCATACTTTGGAAAAATGTTCTCCACACTTGTTCAATGTTTGGTACTTATATCAGTTTTTAGATTGTTGTTGTAAAATTTTATATTTCATGACAACACTCCCAATTACACTCTCACATAAAATTAGAGGTGTTTTAATGACATGGATGGTAATTTTTTTTTTTAGACTGATACTTCAATTATGTAGCCTAATGGACAAGGCTTAGGTCACTTGTTGAGATCCATACTATCCATCAAGCTTCCAAATGGTGAGCCATTGAGTGGTTTACAAAGTAGCATTTTTGATGGAAATAAATTTGAACATAATATATTGGTTAGCTCGAATTCAATAATTTTGAATCACAAAATTGGGGTGTTGAGGATATGTCAAAAATTTCTCTTTCAGTAGAACAAGACCCTATCAAAACCTAATATTACTAGAAACAACATTTTCAAGACTTGGTATATCTAAAAACAACATCATCAGATCCTAACACATATGCTAATATACCAATTGAATCTTGATCACTCTATTTTCAAACCCATTAGACCTAAGTCCTCCTTTTGCACACTTGTCAAATCCTAATTGCTTATCAAAGATGTATGAGTAAATTCAATGTAGGGAAGGGCTGCACTTAAAACATTGGGATTTGGATCACATCAGATGTCAACTTCAGGTTCTCTGATAAAAGAAGAAAAGAGAGAAGTCAAGAATTCATTTGACCTTATCATAACTAGATTAAAAAAGTAAAATAAAACCTCTAGAAAAGTTCCTAATTTTGGTCCCAATGCAGAGACCATATCTAAGAGATGAATTTTGAATATATACACTTGGTATAAAAACTTCATCTCAACCTACTAAATTAAGGATAGGTATTTACAGTTGTTCTTGCACACCCATCATAAATCGAGAGGGTAGCTAACACACCTATTATAACTTGATAGGGTTACCAACACACCCGTCTAAACCCAATGATAGTGTTTTCACTACCCTCATAATCTACTACCTGAACAAGTAGAAATTTTAAAAATAGGGTCCAATTTCCCTTGGGTCATAAATTTTGCATCTAAACTCCATTTTCACTCTTATTTGATGCATTAGAAAGGTAATTTGATGAAAAATATTTTATCCTAAATAACCATGGTACAAAAGATTCATATTTAACTAAAAAAAATGAAGGAAGAGAATCATAGTTGTAAAAGCTAGATGGAATTCTAGATGTGTCCAAGTAAGGTCCAATCTCCCTCGAGCCGCCAATTTTGCATCTAATTTTTATTTTTGCTCTCTCATTTGATGCGATGGAAAGGTAATTTTATGGGAAAAATTTTACCCAAATAAATATGGTATAAAAAATTCATATTTAGCTTCAAAATTAAGTGGAAGAATCAAAGTTGCAAAAATAAGGTGGAATTCTAGATTTGTCCAAGTAGGGTCCAATCTCCCTCAAGCCATAACTTTCACATATAAACTCAAATTTGGATCTAATTAGATGAATTGGAAAGATAATTTTGTGAATAAAATTTTTACTCAAATATTAATGGTGAAAATATTTCATTTTGAACTTCAAAAATAAAGGGTAAAATCATAGTTGTAGAGACAAGGTAGATTTTATAGTTTTCAAAGTTGTACAAAATTGTCAAGTCACTTTTGTAATTTGTGCAAATTGGAAATTTTACTTTTTAAAGTCATGAAAATTGGTAATTAAAATTTTAAGATTTGTAAAAATTTATCAATTCACTTTTACAATTCATGCAAATTGGTCATTGCATTTTTACAAGTTATATGAATTTATCTATGCACTTTTGTAGGTTTAAAGTTGTGTAGAAATACCAATGCACTTTTATAAGTTGTGAAAATTGGTCATCAAATTTTTACAAGTTGTGAAAAATTATCAAGTCACCTTTGTAAGTTGTGCAAATTAAGAATTTCACTTTTACAAGTCATAAAAATTGGTCATTGCACTTTTACAAATTATATGAATTTATCAATGCACTTTTACAAGTCATGCAAATTAGTTATTTCATTTTTACAAGTTGTGTGAATTTCTCAATGAAATTTTTAAGGTTTAAAGTTATGAAAAAAAAAACAATGCACCTTTTCAAGTCATGCAAATTGGTCCTCAAACTTTTACAAGTTATGCAAATTGTGCAACATGTTTTTACAAATTTCAAGTTATAAAAATTAGCTAATGTGCTTTTACAAGTCCCTCAAAAATTAAAAAATGAGGTTACACACTATAACCACTCATTTTAACCTATTAATACAAGTTTGGGGCTCATTTATCAGTATTCTTGATAGTTAAACTTTTTAGTACACATTTTTTAAAGAGGAGTTTGTATTTGTGACCCAAAACAGATCAATACAAGGAGATTTTGAAAACTTTGTGTTCAAGTATTTTTCATAGAATATGTATATATATGTTGTCTAAGTGTTTTCATATCTTTAATTTCAAAGTTTTAATGTAATTATTATAAACTAGCTAGAATTCAGAAGTTCTATTGTAGTGATTCTTCTTTCAACCTATATTTGTTATTTCCATTTTGGTGAAACCTTGGTAGAGTGAAATAATAATTAATTACTTTTTACAAGGAAATACAAAGTGATTGACACATTTTATTATCAGTTATAGGTAGTTATTTTAGTGTATGTTGTGTGCTCTTATGGACACATATATGTATTTCTCAAATCTTGGGCCATTCTGGTGAGTTTCTGTATTTAACTAACTAGAGTTATTCTTCTTCTTTCTTGGGATCATTTTAGTAGCTTATGTGTTTAAATGAATAGAATAATTCCATTCCTCTTTTCCTTTCTCATTCCCCCCCCCCTCTTTTCCATCATTCCCCTCACTTATCCTTCTATTAACTTTTTGTACTTTTTGGTTAAAATTAAAAACACCCTATAAATAATAATTTTATTTTAAATAGCTCTTTTTCCACTTTTCATTTTTGGTTTTCAATAGAGGTAGCTCTATTTTATAATAAGAGAAGGACTTTCTCCCCAATTTTTGAGTGATATGATGACTCTATCCACACACTATTGAATGAAAGTCCACATTTGTCCCCCTATCAAAATTCAGCCAACACAAATTCAGTGGGGGCATGTCATATAGGCATGACTTCCACACATTCACAATTCAGATTCAGTGGAAGCATGCTTTGGAAGTATGGTCTCCACATTTATTTAATATTTAACATCTCCGTATTATAGTGGGGGCATTTTTTTAAAATAGGTCATCCACATTGGTACTTATTTTAATTTTTAGATTTCTCCATATATAATGGGTGCATGATTTGTAGCCATGTTCTCCACACTTACACAATTTTTATATTGGCCAAAGCACACTATTATATAATTTAGATTCATGGTTGTGGTATAATTTTATACATTGGTATGATTTTTATACATAGTTTCATATTTAAAAACACTCTCAAGTACTATCATCACCTACCAACTTGATTTGAATCCATCATTGTCCACCCTTGATTGGTGTATCATAACCTGTGAATAGCTTAGATTGGATTCATGAGTTATCCAACTCTCTCATGAAAGTGGCTCAAGAAATCAACTATTATATATCTCCATCATTACCTATTCATGTGTAGTAGATATATCTAAAACTAAAACTATGTGATGTAATTGAAATTGTGTGATGCAACTAAAATTGTGATGTTGAAGCCTAAAATTTATATCAAAATTCAAACTGGCCTTGATTCAATCATTACCCACCCCTATTTGGTGGATCATAACCTATCAATAAATTAGATTGGAATAATGAATTTTCCAACCCTCTCATGTATGTGGCTCAAGAAATAAAGTGCGCTATGACTCCATCATTTCCTAACCATGTGTATTAGATGCATCTGGAACTAAAACTATGTGATGTAATGAAAACTATGTGATGTAACTAAAACTGTGTATATTGGACCCCAAAATATCAATTTTATTAGAGGTACAATCACTAAGAGGGGGGTGAATTAGTGAGCCCAGTTATTTCAACTTCATTTCCAATCCTTCTAAACTCTTAATCAGTCAGTATATATATTCATGAGGCATACACATCATTCATAGCAATTAATAAGAAAGACAATGCAATATCAAACACATAACATACATGGGAAACACTCCTGGGGAATAAAACCCACTTAAACCTATAATTTGACTACTATCCTATAATAAAAAGATCCAATTTAGACTAGTTACAATTTATCAAGGAACTATAATCCCTATTTAGTGAGACTACAATCTCATAAGGTGCTACCACACCTGTCTAGCTGAGCTGCAACAACAACCAAACCTTTAGCAAGTTTCACCTTGCAAGGAGGTTGTAACCACCTTAGATGTTGATTTGACATAAAAAAAACCTATGAATACATATCCTTAACACTAATTTCCTACCAATCTAATGGAGATGTAAAGTATATCAACTCTCTTCAACTCTGCACACTCAATGCATCTAAATCCACCTTTTAGAACATTCTATACTTCTCAGTAACAACTTTATCACCACAACACTCTCTATTGATCAAATCAAATTACATACTTGAACCAACACATAAAGATCAATTAGGACATATTACATGTCTCAACTATCCCCACTTTTCAACCCTTTGCTCACCCTAACTTAAGCACACTTACAACAACTCTATCATAATAAGAACAACATGACCAGATGGTCATACACATAGTCCACACTCTAATATTCCTCTTAGATCAACCATGAAGCTCATACAGTATTCACCTTGCCTTCACTCACAATTTAATCTCTCAAATAGTCTCTTGAGTAACTTTCTCATTCTGCCTCCTCTAAGCTCATAAGGTCCAATGACCTGTATGTCCTCCTGCACCAACTTAATCAAAAAATCATACTCTCTCCTTCAAGCATCACATTTGGTTTCACTATATATAGAGCATTAACTATTAACAACATCTTGGTCGATCATTATGGATGTCTTAACCCTTAAAACATCTATCATATGAATCCATAGCTCAATAAAATATTCATAGGGTGTCCAAAGCATCTATGGTATGTGCATGATTGGGGAAAGGTCACTTGAAACTGTCAAGGGCTTGGTTTTGAGATGAATTGGGTTATCCAAAGCAAGTTTCCCCTTGTCAATGAGATATTGGATAACTCTCTTAAAGTTATTACACCTACTCATGTCATGCCCAACTACTCGATGGAAAGAACATAGATAATTATCATTGTACCAATTAGGCATAGGATGAGAAGAATCAAATTTTTGAGGGGGTTTGATAGGAAGAAGTTGTATAATGTTAGCATTAAATAAATTTTTTAGGATCAAAGCATAGGATTCCCCAAGTAGGGTGAATTTCTTCTGGTTGTTTTGGTTTCTGTTTCTCATGTTTTGATTTAAGGAGCTAGAGGAATTTGGCTGGTTGACAAATGGTGGAGAAGTAGTTTTAAGGAAAAATACATTTGTAGTTCCCTTGATTTTAGTCTCAATGTTGGTTTGGTTGCTCAGTTTAGAGGAGGAAGCCTCATTGGTTTTGTAGGTAGATTTTTTGTTTCTCAATTTTAGCTTTCCTTCATTGATGGCTCTATTTTCTAGTTTATGTGCCATGGTAAAAGCTTTATCAAAAGTTATAAATCTCTAAACATGCAGTGTATAAGATATGTGCTTGGCACATGCCTTTGCAAAAAATTTATCAATTCATGTTTATGCACCTCCAATGAGCTTTAATCAGGCACCTCCAATGAGCTACAAAATTGGTAATAGATTAATCATCAAATTTATAGATAGAGTAAAGGTCAGTGATAAAAACTTTCTTGGATATATTTATTGAAAAGTGATCCAAGAAGGTTTGGGCTAGTGGGTGAAGGAAAAGAGGGAATGTTTGGTTATGGCACTATATTAGTCTAATGTTGGGTTGGATAGGGACATGGGGAAGGTATGGAGAAGGAGGGCATCATTGTAGGAAATCAAATAACATGCATTCCTAAATTCCCTAAGGTGATGTTGGGGATCCTCCTTACTCTAAAACTTAGAGAACATGGGGAGCTCCCACTGAAGAGGATATGGTTCGATAGGGACATATGGTTGGATGGGTTCTTTATAGATCTAATCATATGATAAGATGTTGTGATATCCAAAAAATATTAAATTTAAGGTAGTCATCTTATCCATGAGCATATTCATTAGGTCTACTTGGGGTTGTGCACCCAAAAGGCTGTAAAGTGCATACTATTGTGGTGGTTGGGTAACATATTGATAATTGGTTGGAGGCTGAGAAGTTACCACATATT
Organism: Torreya grandis; assembly: GCA_037957365.1. Classification (NCBI taxonomy): domain Eukaryota; kingdom Viridiplantae; phylum Streptophyta; class Pinopsida; order Cupressales; family Taxaceae; genus Torreya; species Torreya grandis. The sequence continues at coordinate 476,426 of JARHVA010006569.1, read as the reverse complement.
GGTATGTGGATACTAGTGGTTGGGTGGAAGCTATGTATGGGTAGGTGGATGTAGGTGGTTGGGTAGTAGGTAGAGGTATATGCCCTTGTGGGTTGGGGATGTAAATTGGGTTTGGTATAATAGGAACTTGTTGGGTGGGGCGGTGGTTAGGTTGGTAATAAAAGGAAGGGTAGTGACCTTTATGGTAATTGGTGGTAAGGTAGAAGATATATGTAGCACAAGATTTTTAAGTGGATTATTGGTCGAAGGAAGGTTGGAAATGCTAGTGGTAGGTACACCCATGGTGAGGGGAGTATAAGTGGCTAGTGGTTGGGTTACTCTTGAGGTAGAAGAGTTATTGGTGGGGGTAAAAGGTATAAGGGAATTTGTAGGTTGGGTGGCTTGGTTTTCCATAGTTGTATGAAATGGATTATTGGTGTTTAATGAATCTTGGGTAACCAATGGTTGGGTTATGACTATGGAAATAGCAGTGTTTCCCATAAGGTGGGAAGGCATGCCATAAGGTGGGTCCATAGGTGGAACCAAAGTAGGGGTATAGTGAGGCATAGTGTTAAGGTAATGCTAAAGGGCTATAGGATTGTTATCTAATAAGGTGGAAAAAATTCCATCTCCTTTGGGAACTTCTTGAGGGAAGAAAGGACTTCCCAAATGGTGAGGAGAGTCTACTAGTTCAGAGATGTAGTCCATGGATGAGGAGGTAGAAGAGGCTGATTGGTTTGGTGATGGGTTTTGTTCTACTAGGTTCTTTTATTGTTGATGAGTTAGAACCGTACAAGATAAGGAAAAGAGAGTACACAAACAATCTCACCACTAAAAAATAAAGAAGACAAGAAAAAATCAAGGAAATCAAATACACACTAAAAAGTATGTTAAGTCATGGAGTTCCTTCTTAGTCTCTCTTTTGGATTATGCCTTAAGATTTGTAAGATATTATGTGACTGAAATTGGCTTATAGAGTGGGTAATAGAAAATAATTCTATGGTTGGTTTCAGGTTGTGTTTGGGCTCTCAAAAGAATATATATTGGAAATCAATACTTGGCTTGGTATTGGGGCCTACCCCCTCATTTCACACACCATAGCGATAAGGGTATCAAGTGATTATCTAGTATATATTGATCTTTAGAGCTTATACTCAATTAGAGAGTTGAGTTGGTTCTCCCCTTGGTAATGACCTCCAAGTAAGATCATTGAGAAAGGGTAAGGTGACCATTAGGTGATGAAATCCTAGTTGGGCCTTGTCTCAAGTTTGTTTGATGTTTAATTTATGAAGGTGGTTTGGTTTAGTGTGTGCAATAAAATTGATGCTACGATCAAATTATTTTGACTTAATTTAAACTATGTGAGCTAAAATTGCAAGCAACCAATGTATGCAGTCAATTTTAAGTCCAATGGAAACTTTGATTTCATTTATGAGCATAGAATAGAGAAAAGAGCATATATATGCAAACAATAGAAAACCTGAGTAAAGACTCAGGGTCCCACTAAGCATGCCAAAATATTTTAGTGAATTACATCTTATCTTTAGATAAAGTAAGAATAAGAAACTAAATATGAGTATGGTTGAAAAACTTATTTGATTGTGTACACATCGAATCAAATGATTGTGAAGAGATCCTCTTTGGCTTAGGAGGATGACCTATAAATAAGACAACACTAAAGCAAATGGTTGGTTAGATAGATAGCTAGGTGGATTGCCTAGTGCTATCTAGATCCTAGAGCAAGCACTTCTTCGGGGGATGTCAATCCACAAATTTTAAACAAATAAGTTTATAAATAGAATGATAAAGTACTTGCATCAATAATCAAAAGGTACTAAAATTGAACACAAGAAATGCTTGATAAAGGAATAGAATAGAAATGACTAATATAGAAATAATCAAGTCAATACAAGTGTTAAATAGGTCAAGTGTGCTTAAAAAAATGGTTTGGGGGTCTGTGAAGAGGCAAGGACATAAAAAAATTGGATTTAGTTGGGGGTAACAGGGTGAAAATTACTTTTTATTTTTTGTCATAGTGACCATTGGTGGTTGAGATGACCATCAGCGGTTGAGATGATTATCGGTGGTTAAGGTGACTGTTAGTAGTCAAGGTGACCATTGGTGGTTGGGCAGACTATCAATGATTGAGACAACCATTGATGGTTATTATGTGTAGGTTGTAGTTAATAAATGGTTGGTTGACAAGATTCTAGAAGGCAATTCTAGGAGGTTGGCTTGTGTTGGGATGATTGAAAAATACAAAGAAAGTAATTGAATAATGGAAAATAAATACCTAACTTGTAAAATATTGATCAAATGAGTGGTTGAGGTGGTTGTCTCATTGATTGAGTCTGACATGATTTTGATAAAGTAACAGTACTTGACTATCATTCAAGGGGAAATGATAAGTTGGCTCTATATCATGATGGTTGGATTGTTGGAAGAACACTTACAAAAGAAAGATTTGGATACAAAGGCTCTTGATATTTTTGGATGTGGTCTTATTTCACCTCCTACTCCTTTATTATTATAGTCAAGGAGAAGTGTAACAAGATGTTAACTAGGATTTTTAATTATAATTCACACATGTAATAGCTTGCACGTGGATTTAGATGAGTTAATTTCATAAAATTAAGGTGGATGTTTACATGTTAGTGCTTAGGATGGTGGACCTTAACCATTGGCAGTCAAGGTGACTATCGGTAGTGACCTTGACCAATGATAATTAGGGGTCAAAGGCATGGTTGGTTAAAATGTGGATTTTAGCTAGTAGGTCAACTAACTTAGGCTAGATGGGTTAGGTTGAGTTAGGGGTCAAGAAGGTCAAGGTAGGACCCAAGGGGGTCCTAAGGTGGTCCAAAGGAATTTTAACATTTATAATCATGGTGTACGTATTTTTGGTGTCTACAAATACCCAAAATTTTCAAAGATCTAACTAAGGACTTCCTTCTAGCACCAAAGAAGCCATTCCCTATTTATGCCTGAAAGTGTATCACAAGTGGTTCAGATTGTTTAAAAAACACTTCTCATTTTTGAACTAAGAGATTCCATTACATGAGTTGCTTTTTGTGATAATATTGCTATCTTTGGTGGAATAGAAGCAAAGCAAATGAACTATTTCACAAATTTATAATGTTTGGTTATTGGGAGAAACCATGGACTATAGTTAATATTTATGAAAATAAAAGCAATCCTGGATAATTAAAATTAATTATGTTTAAATAATTAAATATAAGATCTAAGCTAAGGTGAATATTCATAATGAAGCTAATCTAAAGCGAATGGATCAAAGAAAGAGCAAAAGGAAAGGTAGGGCAAAGAAGATACATATTTATGTTGCTAATATTTAAAACAGATATTATGACAAAGTTAAAATATCATCCAAATATGTACATTAAAACCAACATATAGAATGAAGAAATATAAGCTCAAATCCCACTACACATTAGGCAAGCATCTAAGTAAATGAAATAATGTAGATAAAGACTTGATTCACTTTAAAGATTTACCCTACAAATAAATAGCATAAGTACATTCATATGAAAGGTAAAGATAATGAAATGAACTTAAGAATCTTCAACTAACCTAACATTAGCATAAGTTGACAACTCTGCATTTAAAAAAAAAGTGCACATCAAGAATCAATAACCATTCAAATCTGAAATGCAAACCAAAAAATTGAGAGAGAAGCCATGATACAATTCACACAAACAAATGAGACAGACTTTTTTGAATTCTCTATTTGCATTAATTGCTTCAAAATTGGCACAAACTCTTGCTCAAAATGACTCTCCTTTTACAATGGATAATACCTCTTTATATAGACAATTCATGAGGTATGCCAGTCATTCATGTCAAATATTAAGGACTATTGTCCTTTTATAATCATTCTAGAACTTTTTTTAAAGACTCCAAATGACTAACCTATAGGTAGTGTGCTTTATAAATTGCTCATGCCTTTACAAATAAGAATATTCTCTTTTCAACATATTATACAAGTTCAGGTATAAAAGGAATATTCCTAAATTAACTAGCTCAACCTTGAGGTCCCTATACTACTGAAGTGGCCTATTGTTACCATTTCAATATCTTCATTACCTTGGAATGTTGTTCATATATTAAATTCAAATTGACAATAGGCTCCATGAATAATTCATCCTCTTGGTCTGCTAGGCCTTAGAGATCTTTACCAACCCTCTTTAGTTCTTCTTTTATGCTCCTAGCCTCTCTAATCTTCTCCTCCGTAGTAAATATCATGTCAATGATCCTACTATTGTTTGCTCTGGTCCTTCTTTGGCTCTTGATTCTCAGTTCTTATATGACTATGGTGGCTCTAAGCTTAAACTCCTCATCAATGATGAGACCTATGGAACTAAGTGTGGATGGTTCAGTGATCATGGTCCCAAGTATATGCTCTATCCTTTTTTCTAGCTATTTACCATTCATAAGAAGACTATCCAATTTTTTGGACCATCTTCTCAAATTTTTTATCTTTTCCATTAGGAATCCCATGACTATGTTTATATGAGCCAAGTTTATTATCTTGAAGTCAAGAATTTTATCCTCAATCAAGATATTGATCAAGTCCTTTATTTTTCCTCTAGATTTATACCATTGGTTAACTAAGCTCTTAGCTACTGCATCCTATTGGCTCACCACATTCTACCTAGACTTTATTAACTTTAAAGAATCAAACGTGTCATATAAATATTCCTCAAACATTTATATCATAGCTTCTGGTATTGACGAGATAGCCAACTTTTCTAGATTCTCCTTTTGTCATTGCATGCCTTTGAGGACAACTTGTAATTATTCTACTTATGCTTGGGCTAATTCAAGCACATTCTCCTCAAATATTTAGTTTTATTTAGGCCTTTATCCTCCCACTAGAGTCAAATTAGTCAATGGTTCTACTTTTTCTCTAAAACCCTTTACAATCCAAATATCATGGAACAAACTTAACTCCCACTGATGATTATGTCACTTTAGGAGTTGGGGTCTCTATTTTTGCTTCATTTGGCTCTCCAAGGGTAGTCATCATTTTTTAATCCTCCTTTTATAGAGCCAGGATCTAAGGCTTCACTTCTTCATGTACAGGGATGTTGATGGCCTTCATGATTGCCTAAGGATGATGTGCAGTAGTCACTTTCTATAGTCTAGGTCCATAAATGAACCACTCTGGAATGGTTGGTCCATAAATCAAAATTTATTCACTAAATAGATTAACTTCACCCAAAGGAAGAGTGAAAGTTACCTTGGGCTTCTTAGTCTTTACTGAAATAATGGCCAATTTAGCTTATCTATTTGGGGGATCCACATGAATTAGATCCAATATTTCCTTCCCCTTTTATTCCTCTACTTTCTCCATTTCTTCATCATCTAATTCATAGGCCAGTGATAACATTTTAAGAGCATATTCAATAGTTTCATTAGGGTCTAATGCTACCATATGAATCTCTTTCACTAGTGATCTTTGTTCCTTTGCTTGGGTTGAAGAAGATGCAATCTCATCATGCCTTCTCTCCTCTAGCCTATGTTCAACTTCTATCTCTATTTGGGCACTAAAAAATTGAGATGGTGGAGGTCTAAAAGGTACACCACTTATACAATTGTACTTCCTTTGTCCCAATTACAATCTATCATCTCCTTTTTTAATTTCTATCTAGCCTAGATTTAGGCCTGAGGTTCTGTTCTTTCAATCTCCTGGTGACATCAAAGAATGAGGATGATTTTGTGTACACAAGGTCAAAATCACCAAGATAATGATCATAAGTTACATTAATCCCTTTAGCCTTCAAATGTTCCTTAACTCTTAAACAAGGGTCCCATTGCTTTATCTCATCAATTTACAATCTAAAGGATGTTTTATGTCTGTATGTTTCTTCTATGTTCTCCTATTGCTTGAATGTAGTCCTTCTAATAGTTATGGGGAGGTTATGGAGGAGCCCTTTCTTATTGATTATTAATAAACCATCAATGCTATGGAATAATTTATATGCTTCCTCCTACTCTACTATATTATTGGTTACATGGATGGATAGCCTGAGAGGTTGGCTCTAAGTCCCTTCAATTCTAATGATTATACAATTTGGGTATAACTAGATATCACCCATAGCTTCAACATGTTTCTTGACTAGTGGGTTGACCCTTTCCATGGGATGACCAGCTATAGCCTCATTAAGTTTTGGATAAACATAGTCATAGATAAATTGGATGCGATCTCTATAATTGAATATGTGTAGTTTGGAATAATATTGTGAAACCATTTGTGTTATATTTGGTAACCATTCCCTTAGGTTGGGAATATTGGTTATAGCAAGAAGGGTATCCAGAAGGTATAAAATCATATAAAATTGGGTTTTTTTCCTCTTTATAATTTCAAATATCTATCTACTTAAAGTAATGCTAATCACTTCACCTAGAGGAGGGGTGATTTGTTTTTCAACTATGAAATAGACTTAGGCTACCCAAATTTTATCTATATATGTAGTGGTTGAATTCCCACATAACTTATTCATCATTATCATAATCATACTTATTCTAGGTCTAAATTGACAATGGGGATGTTGTTATTGAAGTATGATAACACTTGGTTCCTATAATATAGCCCTATCACAAGGATGCTCTTTAAATCATTCTCTTTGGCCTAGTTATTGATTGAGATTAGGTCTATTTATGGTTTGCAGAATTTGTAGTAGTTCTCAAAGGCTATGTAATAAATGTAGGCCATCTTATTTTAAGTATGTCCATTAATTAGCATACCTTTATCTATTTTATCATCCTTAAAAATGGGAACAAAAATGTCTATGTAGTGGACTACCTTAGGTTTAGCTGCTGCATAGTATAAACCAGGCATTTGTATAGCAACTATGTCATAGTATAGTCTCTTTGCAAACATGTTCTTATCCTCCTCTCTTGTAATGGTTGGTTGTTCTTCGATGATTCAAAAAAGCTTAAACCAATTATTTTCTCTTGTATTTAGAGTGGTGCCATAAAACTTTATGTCCTTGAAAAATCCTACCCTTAGCATCTTTCGTAAAATAAAACTCCACATCCTCCTTGGAAACACATGTTTGAGATGTCATGGCTGTGAATTTCATTAAATTACTCACTAGTGGACTGCACTTCAACTCTATATTGAATTAATTTTATACAGATGATAATTTGTTTCTCCTTAGCTCATTTGTAATGATCATAGGGTCAAATTAGGGATTTTGTTTATGCTAGGGTTTTTTTTAAGGTCTTTACAGAGTTTTAATGGTGACATATATTTGAATTATGTGAGCTATGTGACTTAGATTTTTCTTATATTTTCACATTTATACCTTTGCCTTCTGGGTCCATAAAATATTTTAACTTGATGTGTATGCCAATGTGGAATTGCCATGTCATTATATTTATTTTTTGAAATGTGACCATTACCTCTAGGACAAGTGCCAACATCTCATTGGGTCTACACCTTTGAAAAGTACACATAGGCTCACACCATTGGATCTACTTGCTTAGATTAATGAAGTTTGTTGATCTTGATCTAAGATGTTGAATTCCATTGGATTCTTTGTTATATTCCCCATTGTTATGACACTTAGCACTTCTACATTTGTTTTGAGTTTCATTGAAATGTCAACATTGATATCGCACAGTTGATCTTGATTTCATAGGTCAATCATGATCTATAAATATATATCTAATGGGTTTTATCCTTCATTCCTCATACTATTATATTTATGATAGGGTTGACATGATGGTGATACTTATCACCCTCTTGCTCATCTCAATGCTTTGTTGAAGTTTTGACTTAATATGCACCATAGATCAAAATGTGTACACCCAACCATGTACCATCAATCTTTAAGGACATGATCAAGCATTATTTGTCCATTATGGTCATGACACTTGTCATCTCTATTCTTTCTCATTATGTCTTGACTTTTCAACCTTTTCTATGCACTATTAGATCATCTTTGGCTGATCAATTGCATTCCATCAATCTCTATCTGGGGGGTTAAACACCATTGGATGCTCTTTGTTATTTTACTAAAATTATGAAACTTGTCATCTTCTCACTTATTCCTTGGGCTTAGACTATTCAAATCTAGTATCTTACTATTAGATCATATTTGCCCAAGAAAATGCACACTATCGATCCTACAGATAATAAAATAAAGAAAGTGAGGCTCGTGGAATATAGGGAACTTAGGCTAAAGTTTTATATTATGGTTTTTTTGTGTTGATAAACATAGTAAATCCTTAGGATAAAATTTTAATCTAAGTTTTGAAACATAGTAAAGGGGGCCCTGCATTTATTTAGTTCATGTAAATAATAAAGAATTAAGGGGGTCTTGGGACATAAATAACTTTAGCATTAAAATTTTTAGAGTAATGTTTTCTTCATGTTAATAAACATGAATAAGACTTTAGGATAAAATATAAGCTAAGTTTTAAATAAATATAAAGTGTTGCCAATTTTTTTAAAATAAAATGACCCCTTGTAAATTTGAATTTAAATTAAAAGGTCCTAGGTTAAAAGACATTTTAAGGTATAAACCCCTAGGTTTTAACATTGTTTACTCATGAATTCAATCAATACATTAAATACTTAAAGATTATTAAATGGTAAAATTATCATTTGAAGTATGAAACCCTAGGCATTGTTCAAAATGTTGAGACTCCATTAAAGCTTCAAGATGAAAACACAACATAGCCATTAGTAATATTAGGCAAAATAAGATAGGGATCAAATGGAGACATGTCAGCTAATCAAAATGAGAACCAGGTGGATGACTTTCAAACAAAGATGATATGTTATCATGTTAATGTTAATCTAGATTGAGTGAATTTTCAATTCAAGGCAAAAATTTGTAAAATTTTGAAACAAGGTTCCCAATTTTCAAAAAAAAGGGGTATGCTGACCTCAACATAAGCCAAAACAAGACTCTGCTAGATCTCTAAATAAGATATGGGCATGACATGTAGTTATCTTTAGGGAGTGTCAACACATGGAATGGATTTTACACTTTGTGAAAATATGGGTTTGTATTCTATCACTTGTTAGTATTATTTATGTGTTATGTGATTTATGGTTTGTTGTGGAAGTCATCATATGTCTTCTTAATCACTTATAACCCTGGTTCAATAGATAATGAATTATTTATGAATAAAATAGTAATATGGGTTAGTGGTTGAATTTGTGCTTAACCTAAACACCTCTTATTTTTAGCATTGTCTATATACCAATAATTCAAAGAGGGATCAAACTCCATTTAGTTCTCCCATGCTATGGTGGTGTATGTGAAATACTAGTGAAAAAAATTTAAGTGTTGGTGAAATCCTTATGTATTAAGATTCTTCAATAATGATTTGTGACCTTGGATGTGTATGCGGACTTAGCTCAGGGCTACTTACGTTGTGTGGAGTCTGAATTGAAAAAAATGTATTATCTTATCTCAATGTACAATTATATGTTCTATTATTTTTTCATTTATGAGCCTCTTATCTTCAAAATGGTTTGAAATTTTGATTTATAGTAATATTTTGGGAATTGATTTAGATGGGGATTGATAAAATTATGAAAATACCCCTTTACATAAATTTAAATTTAAGCAACTAGCAATGATTTGCTAGCTATTAGAAGTCGATACTATGAGGGAGTAGGATTGTCCAAATAGGGAGGCATTATCCAGAGGGTAAGAACAAGTAAAATTAAAGTTTGGATTAGTATAAAATTGATTTTAGGTTTCCTAATATGTTGGATAGGGATATTATGATATCATTAGTTTCTTGTAGGAATGGGTCATCCACAATAGGAATGAAAGAGTGGCAGTCAAAAGACCATGGAATGATGCATGAGATAAGTGTTGATGAGGGGTGGTCATAAATGCATTATTTCATCTTAAATGTTAATTTATGTGTCTACATCCCCCACTATAATTATAAAATGTAGCAAATTGAAATTACTAGAGTAAAAGTAAAAGTGTGTCCCTGAACTTATCTCTGAAGAATAGTATTGAATGTAAGCCATAAAATTTAACTCTGCTTCATGAAAACCTATAATGAGACATGTATAAATTATTTCTTCATTAAGATAAAAATCTTAAATTAAAATATTAAAACTTATAGATCTAATAACAAAGAACACATACACCTAAATGGGTGCATGAACCATTGTGTTTTGTGGTGCAAAATTAGTGATGGTAGAGAGTACAACCCTTGGATATTTCATTTTCATTGAAAATATTATATTGGGTTATGCATGCTGCAATCCTAATTGAAAAATAATGTGTTTAAGAACTCAAGGTGTGCTTAAATCCATCATTGCTACCCAAATTAGTGGTGTATCTTAGAATCCCTATATGAATTTTAATAGATCAATTTGGTGAAAAAAAGGTGAAAAAGTTGAACCAACCATTACAGATGGAATAAAATTAATTTATGGTGAAAAATTGGTAAAAAAATAACATAATTTGGGTCTAGTGTATATAGTGTGGAGAATGACAAATATTGTCATTCCATCTACCAAATGGTTCAAAACAAAGCAAGGATGTAGTCATATGATGTATAGATGCCTCAATCTAATATTTGGGTGTATATATATTATGAACCTAAGTAATATTACTAAGAAAAAACATTTGAGTAAACTATGGAACATATTTTGCACTTAATTCCCCCATTTTGACCAAAATCTAAGATAAAATTGGTTTTTTTTTTTTTTTTTCTAAACTGTGACTAGGTACTTGTTAAGAACTATTCTAAACTAACTGGGACTATGAGAATTTATGAAAATAATTATTTTCTACTTACTAGGAAATAATTTTATTTTGGACACAATCAACTTTCACCTCTATCCAAATGGAGTGCTCTTGTCCAAAACTACTTTTTGGGTTATTTATAGGTATGAAAACTAATCAACTATGTAAAACCTAAAAAAATTTGATTGTGATCTGAGTTGTTACAACTTAGTCTTTAATACAAGCCACTATGTATGCCCCCTATTTCGAGGTGAGTTGTGAAACCTTCATAATAATTTAACTAAAAATAAAAGGTCATGTGAGATATTTTATGAAATGATGTAAATTTGAGTAGTAATGATAACATGGAGGAGAATGGCATCATTATATATAAACTAAGAAAAATAATTATATAAGGTGCATGTAGAAACAAGTATACATAGTAGCATTGTCAAGATAAATTTTAGTAATTTGGAACATAGATAAGTGATCATATACTGAAGATAACTAAAAGTAAATTATAAAAAATTGGAGAGGATGCATGATATCCATCATGGCATCAAAACCTAGGGAGATGCATGATATCCATCATGACATCAAAAATTGAGAAAACAAGGAAACAAGTGTCATGGCCATGACACAAACAAACAAAGAGTATACGTAAAACACATAATATAAGGCCAAGGGGCCATATATAATGGACATGTTCAAATGTCACTCATGTGCATAGTAACATATAATTAAGGCTTTGAGACACACATAAGTACATGTTCAAATTCTGACAATCCAAATAAAGAATACACACAAGACATGAAGCATAGAAGCAAACACAAAAAACATGCAAGAGTAAATGTAATTGATCAACATAATCAATTTTTAACATTTTAATATTTAGAAACATATGTAGCTATTAATATATCAATGTGTAATTAAGTGAGCAATATCGATATATTTTTCATAGTGTAAAGAACTAACGAATGGACAAGAAGGGATAACCAAAGAATGATAAAACTTATGTATGATACCCGTGCCCCCCCCCCCCCCCCCATGAACTTTATGATGTATAAACAAGTTGTAAGAGGAATTTTATTTTTATATCTTTGAATTGATAACATGCACTCACTGGAATAGGGTCGGTGAAATAAGATAAGGGCATAGTGGACTACTATCTGAATAGTGCAATTTTTTCATGTGAATTTTTTGAGTCATAGATAGTAGCACCTTCTGTGACTGTAGCTATAAATGATAAAATGTATTATATTCATTCAATCATGTACATTTTTGAATCATAATCTATATAAAGCTAGATAAGAATAAGTATTGATTAGTTGAGCACAAATTAACTGATGTAAATGAACTAAACATAGTCATGCATAGGTCCTAATTTTTTTAATACACACACACACACACACACACACACATATGTATATATATATATATATATATATGTATATATATATATATATATATGTATGTATGTATATATATATATATATATACATATATATATGCATATATATATATATATATATATATATATGTGTGTGTGTGTATATATATATATACACACACACACACACACACATACATACATATATATATACATATACATATATATATACATATACATATATGTGTGTGTGTATATATATATGTATATATATATACATATATATATATACATATATATATATATATATATATATATATATATATATATATATATATATATATATATATATATATATATATATGTATGTATGTATGTATGTATGTATGTATGTATGTGTGTGTGTGTGTGTGTGTATAACCATGAAAAGGAATACTAATCGATGAGTCCCATAAGATATTCACAATCAATAGGTATTGTGTCTAACTAAGAAAGGATCAGTTCTCTTGAATGGCAAGTATCATGAAATTATGAAGTAACATATATTAATTGGGAACCAGAAAATTGATATGAGTTTTTACCATGAATACCAATGTCATGATGTAAAAATGTAACATGTTACATATTTTGTGTAGCATGATGATCTGTAGGGCTCATTATAACCCATTTTAGAGTGTGATAACTATGAATTGGTGTGTTGTGTTTAACACTTAGTTCTTGTGATGCCAATCTAGAAGTGAAAGATGACATTTTAAAATTTATAAAAAAAACATTGATGAAGTGGCCTTTTAATGATAGGTACACTTGGATTGGAAGGGTTGCCACTTTTGGTTTAATTTTTTGAGTAGGTTTAACTACTTAAGGGTTGTTCAAATGAAACTTATTGTGTAGGAATAATAATGTTTTGCTGGAGAGGGTATTCATATGGAATGACATGAACCATGATAACCTCATTAGAAAGTATATAGTTTAATAATTTGTAAGATATGAATGGTATTATGAAAATTTAATAATTCTAAGGGTATCCTATAACATACCAAAGACCCCTACACTGGGTAATATTATAAATCTAGAGGCCACATGTGCAGGACCAACCTATATTGGTAAGGTGATCTCACCAATAAAACTCTAAATGTGACCATTAAACCCTTTGATCACTATTGTTGAAAGAGAAATATCCTTATTTGTATACTTGAGGTGTAAGATAAGTGTGATGGTGCACATATTCACACTTGACCCATTATCATCCGTAACACTTTGTATAGGTTGATGATCAATATATAAACTTTAATGAATAAAGAGTGTAAATCAGATTCATTGTCAACAATATCATGTTCTAAAAATGTGATGAGTGGCCTAGATGGCAATGAAATAATATACAGACTAATTATTCCATTCAAGGGATGGCGTGTCTTTGTATGATAAGAAAATGGTGGAATATGTGCATTATATGTGTAATACACTGATGATACATTTGTTTTCTCTTGGCCTATATGCTTAAGAAAAGGATAACTAAATATTTTAATTGTTCTACTTTGACTTGGTTATGATACTATATTTTCAGTAGGTACACTCACATAAATGATGTTATCATCTATCATGTCATTAATCTTATGTCATAAATTAATGCATCTCTTAGTAGTATGTCCCAGTGTTATATGATAGTCATAAAAAAATTTCTTGTCAAATACTTTTGGAAGATGCTTAGTCATATCAACCTATTTGATGAGATGAAGCAATATGATATTGCATTCCAATAACTTCTATGAAAATTTAAGGGACCATTTGGTAAATTGGTAAACTATTTCTTTGGAGGAGTTGATAATACAA
>JARHVA010006569.1:387500-457500 GCA_037957365.1 Torreya grandis | reverse complement strand
TCTACCTTTCCTTAAACAATATAATCTCTAATATCAAAGGTTAGATACATAGAAAAAGAAGAAATGAAATTGATTTATATTATAAATAATTTGAAAAAGCACATATCATAAAATTGTTATTATAATAGTCTTTGCACCATTGGCATTAAATTGTACCCAATCCGTTAGAAAATTAATTTGTTCATTGTTATTCTTATTTTTAACTTGTAAAATATGAAGTGTTTCCTTTTCAAAGAAGACATTGGCATTGAAATCCCCACCTCCTTGATCATTTTTACTCAAGTTCCCCTTCGTAATATTCCATTTTATTAAAGAAACCCTTAAAACATTTGTTGTAGGAAAACCATTTCATGCCTTGGAAAAATAAAAATATGAGAGACATCTTGACCTTGAACATAGAAGTTCCCCCATCGAATAAACCCATAAAACCTCCACAATATAAACCTTGGATTCCCCCACATAGACCGTAGAATATGATGTTAAATCCATAGAATCAACCATTGAAACTTCATAGACTCTTGTTTAACAATATAAACTTGTGGGTATTTCCAAAGGCTTGCCTAAGAACCCATGAACAAATAAAACCCCAAAACTATATGAAATTTTATTCCATTTTTGGAAAATAATCAAGCTTGCACTCCTTTGGATCCATCGTAGCTTTATTTATCCAAAATGCTTTGTATGAATTTTTTAGGAAAAATATAAATTTACCTTGCCCTTTTATTGGAATCCACGTGCTCTCAAAAGCATGTAACGAACTAGGCACAAGGATAGGTTACAATAAATTGAATAGACATACCTATCTACTTATAAATATATTGAAATGATCAATACAATACTCTATTTAGGGCTAACAAGGTGGTGTCTGTGGTGCCATAATTTATCATGCCATCAATAAATAATTCCCTACCAAATCTTCTCTAAATCTTTGAATTGTATCTTCGTATATCAAATTTTTTAAATCAAAAGTAGAATTTTGTATTAAGGGGGAAAAATTGAGGCAATTGATGGAGGTTAAACAACAATAAAAATGGTTTTCATGTGAATATTAAAATTAGTTTTATAAATATTTTTTATATTTTTCTTTTTTTTATATACTTTTTATCAAGTAAATTAGTTATATCATTATATTTTAATCAATGATAAGCAAGTAAAATATTTAATTATTTATTTTCTCTATAAAAAATAATTATATGTCTAAAATTTAAACAAATTTAAAAAAATTCTTTAATCTGGTTCAAATTTTAAAACAAATTTATGCAAAAAGTGAAAACAATAATATCTTCTTACTTATAGATATTAATAAACAACATATTTAAACAATGTAATATGTTCTAAAAACATCAATAAATTTATTATAAACAAATATTATATGACAATGGATTGATTCAGAAAGGTTTGAAAAATCCATAATTTGTTAATATAACATAAGAAAAATGCAAGGGTTTGAACATAAAAATAACTCACAATATATATTTAAATTAAGGGTTACAAAAATAATTACAATAAATATATTTAAACTTGATATTTTAAAATTATGAGATAGAAAAATACTTTAAAATCTATTAAGATCAACATGTTTAGTGTTCACATATTTATTTTGGGAATGCTCTAACTGTGAATTTATTATTTATTTACAATTTTTTTTTTAAAAAAAAAACTCAAAATAATCCATGTAGAATTCAATGTACCTAATTTATTATAATTTAAATGGAGCTGAAATTTTAAAAATAATATATAATAAATATTAAATCATTTTAAATCAAAATGATACAAAATTTAGATTTGGCAATTTTTGTTAGGATTTACAAGTTATGTGTGATTTATAACTCTCAATTTTATTGAGTGTCCAAAAAATAAATTACCTTCCACATTTAAATAATTATCTATAGATATTATTGAATATTTTTCATTAAAATATATATTTAAGAATATTGAATAATTTAACATATTTTTAAAATAATATTCATAAATACATATTATTGCCAATCATATAAAGAAACATTAAAACCTAATGAAAATACAAAAAATAAAATCAATCATTAGTAAATTTTGTGATGACCTTAGTATGCTTTGTAGTTTTTTTATTGAAGAGTTAATCATATAGTCTTATGCATTTTTTTATTATGTGATAATTGATTCTTCTTATACTTGAGTTGGTTAGTTTCTCAAATATGTCGTTGATAAAATTGTTCATTAATCCCATGGTCTTGATAGAAATACTGATGTTTAGATGAACCTATATCAAAACCTTAAACAAGTAGATCTTGTAGGTTTCATTACTCTTTTTATTTTATTTTTTGCCATTATTATCTTCAAAAAAAATTCGGGAATATTGTTGGAGGCTTTGGATGGTGTATTATTTTTTGAAAATAAGGATTTTTCAATCACATAGTTTTTATTTGTGATAAGATTATTCTTTGTTTTAAGAGGCATTAATGAGGTGTGCAGATCACACAATCGAAACTTAAAAATAAATAAAAATATAAAAATACGTAAGATTAATTGCATGATGACTTTAATAATACCAACCAAAATGAAAATGAAGACTATAGATAAAAACATGTATTATTTTTACCACAAAATATTAAAAATAAAAATAATGCATATATTTTATAGACAAAAAATTATTCACTTATAAAGCTCATTTATTCACTTGGATACCCTACAATAGATTATGTAAGAGCATATTTTACATAGCTACCATGTAAGATTAAATATTTTTTTAATAAAAACACATTTAATATAAATATTTAATTAATTATTAACATTAAAAATAGAGAAGATGGGAAGTAGATAAAAACACCGATATGACATATATGAAATATAATAATAATTTAATGAAATTCAAACCATATACATTTGACATTAGAATGAGAGATAAATATCAACACACACACACACACATACACACATACAAGTAGTATAATATCAATAAGTTTAATAAATTCCATCTGTGTACATGAGATCCTCTAACAATTGAAGTCTTTCTTCTTCCTCTTTAATTTTATGTACCCATTTTCCATTCTTTAATTTCTCAAACTTATCATATGTGAAAGGTGGTGCAATTTTTAATCCATGTAATGACTTTACACGTGATATTCCCACAAATGTCAAATCTTATCTTTCTATAATTCCTATATCAATTGTGGCTTTGTCAAGTGTTAAGCCCTATGATTTATGGATTGTCAATCCCCATGCCAATTTCAAAGGTAGATAACTCACACAGCCCCTTTGTATTAGACTGATAAGAATTGTAGTTGGATATTCATCAACAAAAGGAATGCCTGTGTAGTTATCAAATTAAACCATAACATATGTAGGTGTTTCGAGGGGTGTTAGCCCTGGTTTGTATACAATGCTTAAAATATATCCAAGTGCACCATTGAAAAGACCTACTCCTATCCATAAATTTGTGGTGAGCATAACCATCGCACCAACAACAATCAACAATTCAACTTCCAATTGTTCATCATCCAATCATGTAATAGTATTTTTTTTTCCTCTAGTTGTAATGCTTCGAGTAACAAGGTGATTTAATGCATCTAATTTTCTCTTATTATGTTGACGCACATTCTTATTTGTTGCAAATAAATGCATGTCTTCATTAAAATCCTCCTTTTCATCTCTTTCAAATGAAGCATCTGTTCTAGTCATCAACAACTGCCAGTTGTTAATGGTTAGATTAGCATCTCTTAGATTTGTTAGAAGTTCTTGAAACCATTGTTGTTCTTCAGTTTGACCCTGTTGTGTACAAAAATTATCGAGTGTAACAATAGTTACAAATTTTTCCCATAATAATTTTGCTTGTCTTGTACTTTCATATGGAGGTCTATCCATTACCAGAGGCAACTATCCCAAATCCCCAACAAAAACCATTGACCTTCCACCAAAGCACATATCAACATTTTCTAGAAATGCTTGGCAAAGTTGAGAATCTATATTTTTAAGCATATTTTAACCTATAAAGCTCATCTCATCAATCAAAATATATCTAACATGGTTAATTTCTTCTTGAAAGGTTGTTAACCTTATTCCTTCTAGTTTTTCTCGCAAGGTTGTATATATTGTAGATGCACCAATGTTAAATGCGGCAACTCCTACTGGAGAAAGTAGTAGAAGGGGGCAATGTTGTGGTTGTGATAACTCTAGAAGTGCTAATTTAATCCCTCCAATAAGATAAGATTTCCATATTCTTGTCATTCATTGGATTATCAGATGCAATGGAGATGTATTGTGTCCTTGATTATAATTTCTTATAATTATATCAAATGCTAATTTTTATTTCTCACTCAGGGTTTCATAACAAAAATTAGATTATGTTTCATCCATAGCAAGTAAGCTATATTATTTTTCCATGCTTACAAATTTAAGAGAGCTGTTCATTTGTTCTTCACCCAGGTAATTTGAATCCCAATTATCTGTCTACCAATATCTCTTCAACCCAACATATCATTCTCAAAAACATGTAGATATTGTTTTTGATGTAGACCTGATATGATCTCCCACTCATGTTCAGTTGTATTATGTTGGATAATGTCATCACCTCGTCCTCTTTTTCTTATTGAATGTCATTGTTTATTTCAATCCTTCATTATATATGAAAAGGATTATATTGAAATTCACCCCAATTATATTTTATTGTACCCTCATCTTGGCCAATGTCTATCTCAATATCATGGAATGATTTGTACAATAGTAACTCTGACCAATAGAAATCTATGAATTTTTGACTATCTTTTTTTGGGATGCTGTAAAACCTGGGCCATACCCTTATAATAGCACATGTTTTTCTCGGTTTCCATGTGTCTCCTTTTCTAATTCTGGGATTATATATCCAAGATCTTACAACCTCAATGAATGGTAAATTCTCAATTGAGTGAGGTCTATCAATATATCCATCAATTATTGACTTTCCATTTTTTTAGTTTCTTAATCATCTTTTAATACCGGTTTAAAAACTGTATGCCCAACATTCAACGATACAAATACCTTGCTACAATCCATCAAAAGAAGTTATAGCAACATGTGACATGTTTCCATTGCACCTATATCTCTTTCAACAATTGTTTCAGTTAGCAAATGTCTATACACTCATGCAATAGGATCTTCTAGATTTTCAACATTTGCAAGTCACATCAACATTTGTTGATATGTTTTTGAAATTTTCTCTGCTTTTATAGCATACTTTTCAATGTAGTTCCCAATGGTATGTTTTGATAGTACTGGTTGTCAATCTACATTTTCACACCATGATTGCAACACATGACAATTATGAGTATTCACATGATCATAATTTATTTTTGGCTCATATTTTTTATTTCCTTTTTCTAGATCTACACATAGTTTTGATCCATCGAGATGTAAAGGCCAAGGTGCGTTGTACCTACATTAAATAGAATTTTTTGTTATTATTCATATAAAAAAACACTTAATACATATTTTTACACTAATGCTTATTACTTTAAAGATAATTATTTTTACCTACAAATCTTTCTTCCTCTTTTTCCATAGGCAAGCTCCATCTTTACACATGGTATGCCACTCCACACAATTAGTCAATTCTTCATAGTCATGTTTTGGATCTATTTGATTAATGTTTATTGTGTTCCTCAAACATGGATGCGAGCTCAAATTGTGTCCTCCCTATATCACACATGAAATTATATTCATTTATAGTTTTATAATAGTTTCTTTTTTATATACAATAAGTAAAATTTTAATTAATTAATACTTGTATGTTTCTTTGATGCGCATCTCCTCAAGGATTCTATGCATGTATAATTCTATCAAAATATGTTTTGGCAAAGTCAACTTGATCTTTATTTTTCCAATCTAAGGTGTCCATATTCGACGATCCATCCAACCATAAAAAGCCATGCACATGTGGAGACCCCCTGTGTTGTCATTCATATCTACACCAAAAATCTTTAACCTTCATGAACTTGTATAGTATCTCTTTTTCAAACACTATATTTCTAATATGCATATAATAAGCAACTATATGTGGGTGGTCAATTATGTTTTGGCACCGCCATCTTTTTTCTTCATGTGGATCAATAAGTAGAGTTCTTGGCTTTAGTGCATGGAGGTTTGGCCAATACACGTCTGCTACACTTGAAGTAAAGAAGATAGTTGGCGTTCCAATTTGATGTAATAGGTCAATTACTTCTACATGACACTTTATCAAATAATAATGTGTGTCTGATAATGTGGTTCCATATCACATCAACCGATCTATAAGGTGAGATTATGGTATATTATCCATGTGTTCACATAATTCATCAATTGTAATAGGTAGTTATTGAAGGCTTTTCTTTACAGCTACTACTAGCAAATTTTGTGCTCGATTTTGCATTATCTTGTTCATGGAAAGATACCTAAATCAAGGGTGTGTTCCAAAATGATTATCTCGATATCGAATCAAATGTTTCACATATTCATATAGATGTACACATTTTAGTTTTGGTTCTAACCAATCACACCTTCCATTAGGGAATAGAGTTGGGAAAGCCATGTCTAATAAACCTTATGTCATATACTCATTCAATGGAGATGTACCAATTTGTGGCCAAGTTATTAGTTCACCTGGATCAGTATTTAGATTGTTTACCCAAGCTCAAATCACTTCCATCTCTCTTGGGGCATTGGGTGGTTTGGTTGCCATTGATGATGTGTGATCTACAATATTACCTTCATCTGTCTCAAGTATAGGACCTATAAAAACATATTTATTGAAATCTGTATTAAATTCCATGTTAACTGAGTTCAATTTTTCAAACACATTTGTAGACTTATTGGTTGGGAGATCCTTTAGTGTTGTTTCATCAATCTTGACATCTTTATAGAACTTATCGTGTTCAATATTATATTTAAGTGCATTATATACATGATCTTTATTCATAGTAAAGTTGTATGTAGTTCCAAATTATTGCTTTCTTTGCACTATGATGATTGGAAGATCTAAAATATGATGTGGTAATTTTTTGGCAATTTCGTTAACTTCCTGTGGAAAATAAATACCATGCCCTTTGTATTTGTATTTCCCTCCTATTGCATGGGTCACCTGAAGAACTAGATTTACACGAGCGATCAACATTTCTTCCACTTAGGTTAAATTTGCCAATTCAAGTGATTGGGGCCTAGGATCCATGTTATTTGCTTCATAAAATTGGTGCACACCTTTTCTTGATGACATTTGCTACAAACAGGCCCTTCATGAGCTTGATGAATAATCATACTAGGGTAACTCTCTTGACAAATATAACACATATGTGGTGAAGTTTATCTAGGTCACGTCGAAACAACAACTATATAGTCTTAAAATTTATGCCAAGATTTTCAGTTATATTAATATTTGTTTGTTCTCGATTTATATGGGATTCTTGCATTTCACTTGGCCATGTTTGTTTAATAATTTTAAAATTATTTTTCTTATTTCTTCTTTCGACAGTGGTTGCTTTTGTTTCATTCTTCATAGGTCCTTGTATATCATCATTAATATTGGCAAAATTGAATTCCAATGGCTCTATCAATCTTTCTTGTTGTGTTTTTGGTACACACTATGTTCCACTTTCACTTTAATGAATAGGACTTTCAACAAATTCCATCATATGTTCTACTTCTCTCTCCATTGAAATTTCATCATTACCATCCACATCGACATTATTATTTGCAAGACAATGTCTTTGTACTCTATCTTGATTTCGTTGTTGTAGAAGTTCTCTTTCTACATCATCATTTTATCGCATGTATTGATCTTTGTAATCTTCTTCACAATACAAATTTGTCTTGTTGATAAGTTTGTGCATGATGTGCTATCATATATTTTGCATGTTCTCTCATTTGTCCTTCTAGCTCTTCGATTGGCAATTCGGCTCTACGTTTTGTGTGTCGTATTTCATATTCTTTTTTATTTATTCTATCATCATATGTCATTGGTAGTTGTTTTTGTCTTTAATATTTTCGAAAGTATTCTCTTCAACATTCTCACTTTTGTTCTTCATATTCTTTTTTTGTTGTTGTTCATTTTCAAAATACATTTTTCATCGAACTATATTTCTTACATATTTATGAAATTAATTTTCTATTAATCATCTAACTATAATAAAATATTTTCCTTTCCATATAAAAAAAATTTAATGTAATTGTTAAAAAAAAAAATTATAAATTCATTTTTTAAAAATAATTAAAACATCTAAAAACTATATTTATAAAATTCTATTTATATTTTTACCATCATAATTACAAATCAATAATATTAATTATGAAGAATTAAAATATTGTTTCAAAATGTGCATATAAAAAACGAATAATTACAAATGATTTGTCATTCTATTTATTCTTTCTTAAGATTCACGAGTTGGGGCCTTTTTTATTAAATGTAGTATTGGGGCCTTTTTTATTAGAAACTTAAAAATAGCATCGGTTACATATTTCATTAATTGACACATATTATTATTAGATAAGCATAGTTAAGATTATCATTAAAGATGAGCTCAGAAGCCTAATTAATTAGAAGTTAAGATGAGCATAATAAGTTGGTATTGCTCCTGCGCATAATGATAAGATTATGACTAAGTGCATGCATCGTTTAAACCTCAGCGGCAAGTAAAATAGGAGGGAGAATAATTCCATTGTCACAGTCAATAAATTATAGTTTCTGTTCAATCTTTAAAACCGCTATTATAAAATCGGTGTAATTAAAAATTAAATCTTTTTAAAATGTGTGGAAGGTACGGTGATCACCTGTTATCACAGATTCCAAAGACGTATTTAAGAATTAATAACCAAATTTGATTTGAGAGGGAGAGGGAGGGGCAGGGGCAGGGGCCACATATATTTTTAGTTAGCGCAGCATAAATTTGTGGGAAGTAAGGTTAAAATTTGTTGCTACATACAGAGACAAAACAATAACAATTCTGGTGGTGAAAAAGTACCTGGCAAGCAAGTCAGGGTTGAAGAGCGAGCGAATCAGAGGTACCCAAATTCATTCATCTATGCATCATTATTTTATTTGCTTTGTATTTAGTAATTTTTAAGCAACATCAAAAGAGTGTTTGTTCACAAAACAATCAATCTATAAGATTAAGATTAGCAAATGTTTCATGGTGCATTTGGATAAACTTAATTTAAGATTAATAAATGTTTCTGAGGAATTTGAATAATACAGTTCTAAAAAAATATCATTGTGTCCAAATGCAAACAGGGAAAGAATGTGTGTAGGAAGAGTGCTAGCACTACATATTTATTATATCTTTGTGCTGCGTTGTTTTTCGATTTTTTTATTTTCAAATAAATTTCGTGTTTCGTTTTGTTTTGCTATTTTTTGTTTGGTAGTTTTATGATTTTCTTTGTTTTTTATTGTTTTGGTTTGAATTTATTTATATTTATATATTTTTTTGTTTTTTCTAAATTGTTATGTTGGTTGGTTTATTTTTTATTTATTTATGTAGGTTTGTTAATCAAATTTTATTTTATAATGTTAGTGTTCAAAAAACTAATTGCCAACTCATTCATGTTATTACAACGTTTCACTCCCAACTTACCCTCGCCCCCTGCCACTGTAGGGAACACCTATCAATATACAAACTTCATATTTATTTAACTTAATTATCTTGATTATCATCAAATAAAACGTACTTGCTTATATCAAGTAATGTCAAATGGAATTGACATGTTAAGATTGATTGATGTTAGATATTGATTACCCTAGATTTACTTATATAACTAAACTAATGATGATTAAATAATGAAATTCAATATTTACTACTATACAATTTGAATTGATTAATTTGAGATAGATTTGATATTTATTTTTATTATGATTATCATGTTGATTTGATAATTTAATTTATTCTAGCCACACTTTTAGTTGTAATGAGTATGATTACATGAAAATTTCTCCCCCTAAACAAATGGAAGGAATTATTAGGGAGAGTCAAGTCTATTATCTATTAAAGGCATGCATGTTAAATAGGTGTATATAAGTCAAAAGACACTTTATTGATAGTGAATCTAGAACTAACATCCATATAACACATGCCTTGCGAAGGGTAGATAGAATATTATAGAAGCATATTTTACGGTTCGCTCTTTAGTATGTATTTAGTAGATCATAGTGTGTGCTTTGATTTCTTATTTACTTTTAAGAGTTATGGTTGAGTTGTGTGATTATGCTTCTAATATAATTGATGTGTTGTATGTTTACTTTTAGCTGAGTGTTTATATTTATGACATGATTGATTTTGTCTTATCTATTATATTATTGTCTAGATTATATGATGAGTATGAACTTGTCACTAATTATAGAGGTATTGATGTGGATAGATGAAAGCTATCAAATCAATAATATTATCACCATTTGATGACTAAAATAAGCTTATAAGATTAATTTTAAACTAATTCACATTTATAAATGTGTCAAACTGATTTTCTATCATTTTAATTATCATTAATTTAATTCATTCATAAGTTTTATATCATACAATTTATATTTATTAATATTTAAATTTACAAAATTATTAACTC
The DNA here is from genome assembly GCA_037957365.1 of Torreya grandis. NCBI lineage: Eukaryota > Viridiplantae > Streptophyta > Pinopsida > Cupressales > Taxaceae > Torreya > Torreya grandis. The sequence continues at coordinate 446,970 of JARHVA010006569.1, read as the reverse complement.
TGAACTTAAATATATTATCTACTATTTACCAAGTTTTTTATAAACTATACCAAACTACTAATATATATAACATATTCAAATGTTCATTTACATCATTTTAAGGTATAATTTATACCCAAAAACATAATACCTAACACCAAGACTCATACACTTTGTGACTATGCTAAACCATTTGCTTAAAGATTATTATGCTAATCCACAACATATTGAATGTCACTATTTTTAAAACCAACCATGGCTTAGAACATATAATTTACCTAGTACATTGGAATGTGATAGAAATATCGACTATGATATTTAACTATACATGTTCATATCTTTCATTCAAAAGGCAGATAAGGGTCTAGTGTTATGAGAAAATTAATCTATACATTATTGTTTGAGATTTGAGAAAGAAAAAAAATCTACTTGAATTGGGAAGTAAGTTACTGTGAAAAAACTAAGTTTAAATAATAGATAAAGTTTATAAAACTAAAACATATTTTTTAGTTCATATAAAATATCAAAAAGGGTCATCTTAAATTGAAATAATCACTTAATTAATTTGTGTATTAAAGGATATAAATATAGGCATTTTTATGAAGTGGGTATTTTTCAAATTCAATACAAATGACTAGTAGATAGTTGGAAAGAAAGATAAACCATGGAGAACTAACATAAAATTAATTGCACTTTTTTTATTGTTTTAGAATAGATAATGGTTCGTCCAACATGAAAAAAATTATGTATTCGATTTTATTTTGAAAATTGGGAAATATATGTACTTTATAGTGGTGGGCTTGGAACCTTATGCCTGATGATCATCTACTTGTTTTACTTGTGTATAAATTAAATCATTAATTGAGTTAATGTATTTGATTAGTGTACATGCTTTGGAAGTTGCACATGGTTTAAAGGATTGTTACAAAAGTAATAGATGGTTATGTTAAAATTTACACTTGTTATGATTTTGTAATTATGTATTTTGTTAGGGATTATTATAAGTCATATAGCCGATTATTGTGCAAGTTTGAAGTTAAACTTGAATGTTTTACCCTACGTCACTAACATTGTATCTATTTTAGAATTATATACTTGTATGTCTTGATTTTGACTCTGTAGGTTGAATGTAATGTCATCAATCCTATATCATTGAAATTATGAATATTTTCTTGATTATTGTATTAAGTATAATTTACAAGACTATACTCTAGATGAATTGCAGTCATTCTTGACGTTTAAGGAAAGAGATTTGTTCATTATGGTTATTTTTTGCTTGATTTAGTAACTTGATATTCCTTTTTTAGAAAAATGAACTTATAAGAAAAGATGTAAAAATTGATAGTTTTCAGGCATACACATTTACTAACAGTAAATAAATTGTGTTCTTCATTCAAAACTAATTAATATTTTTATTGTATGTTATTTATGAGCAAATTAGTGGGTTTATATTCTCTTATGAAACCAATAAATGTATAGTAATGAGCCTAATTTGGATTTAAAACTATTTTAGGTCTATTATCAACCCTTGGCAGAGTGAAGGGAGGATGATGTATCACATAGATGGTATGAGACACCTAAGTGACATTGTATCATTGAAACAATGTCTTGATGATTGACTTTGTGATGTTTTGTTTTATAGTTTGTGATAATCTTGTATGAAATGGAAGGATGATGATGCTTCGTGTGGGTAGTATGGGACCCAAGTGTGATGCATTGTTGATTCATAAGTGTTTGTATGAATATCACTGCATTGATGATTTATGTTAGGATACATGGGTTTCAGTATGGTCATAGACTTAGGAATGTGAACACTAAATGGACTTTGAAAATACTTAGCTTCATTTTAATTATGAAACTTCAAAATGTTTTATGAATTTAGATAAAAAAGGTGGAATCATTGACTCCTAATTATTTATGGCCATAAACATATATACTTATTATGTATTAGGAATGTTATATTTCATGTTCTAGTTCATTATCAAGACTTATTATATGTTGTGTGGAGTTAGTTGTAATAAGAATTGTATACACATTATTCTCTTTATTTTTTTTTATCAATGCTCAAGGGTTAATGGGCCCCTTACCATTTCATTAAAAGATAAAATAATTTATCACAAAAAAATTGTTTATTCGGCTAAATCCATGATAGAATAATACTAGGGCCAAGTTTGCCAAACAAAAAAATCTACAAAATGATGTAATAAGGTGTCATATTTACCCCAAACCTTAGAACATAAATAAAATAGGGACCACATTAAAAACCCCTAAGAAACTAGAATAAACAAGATTAAAATCAAATGGAACATCATTAGACAATCCTTAAACTGCTACAAAATTCTGAGACTGGATAACATCATTCTCTATCTTCACTTCAGCTAGCTAAACATTAGAGTGTTCCACCAGGATAAATGTTTCCTATTGATAAAACCCAGGCTGATGAGAAGTTAAAGAGGATGGATAAGCAAATAAAAAACTAATCATAACATTAATAATAGATCTCCAAGAAGATGAGGCTCCTTTATCTAATAACATCCACCTTTACACCCTTTTTTATTAAGAGGCAACACCTCATAAGCCTTTATAGACCTCTTAAAATAACCATGGATAATTTCCTAATCATGGTCATGACCCCTAATTTACCAAGAGAGAAAGAATTAATACTCTGCAAACTACCCACCTAGTGTGACACACTAGAAATGCATTTTCTATGGGTCAGTTTACACCTCATTTCACTCATATGAATGAAGAAATTAGTAACATTTACAACCTCATGAGTCTTTAAATAAGCCAACAAAGAGTCCAATAAAACCATATGGGACTTAATCTTATACAAGTAAAGGGGAATAAATAGTCTGCCCTTATTATCATTACTCTATTTTACAAAGGTCAAAAGAGCCTCCAAGTATTTAACCACCTTAACAAACCTATCCTCCAAGATTCAAAATACACCCAAGGGACTAAGCCCCTGCTCTTTCAACCATATAAAGGAAGGGAGAGAGAAATTAAATTGGCCATGTGGTCCAAATAAATCTCCAAGGTGTCTCTAAATGCTAGACAAATGAAAATTTACACCACATTTCTAACCAATTTTTTTGTCTTTTAAAATTCTCAACAAATTCCTAGCAAAAAATGTAGCCAACTCCAATTCACCTTAATTAGGCCAAGAGTCACAAAAATTATTAGAATGAAGGTCTTCAACTTGAAAAATTCCATAATTTGTTAAGAAGTATACTTTTGAATTTACCTCTTGAAATCAGTGGTTAGCTGACCAAGAGGCAAGGGATGATAAGATCCTCCATGCTCTATCAAGGATATATCTAATGTTCCAAATAGATGAATTTTTCAATTGAAGAGATTGTGTGAGAAACATAGAATTACCTTCAATTATCACATGTTCAATTACACATTAAACTACAAGTTCAAATCCAAAGACTACAACTTAGGCTTCTACTTAATTTTTGGTACCATTTATAAGATCCCACAAAGTTTTCCTAATCAAGGACCTAGAAAAATCCTGAATAATGCAACCAGTGCTTGAGACACCTAAGTTTCCACTTGAAGCCCCATAAAAGTTAATCTTGAAGAAGCTATTTTAGAGGGGGGTCGGGGGGTCTCAAAACTTGTGATTATCTCAATTTTATCTCCCTTTAAACCCTTGGCTCATTAATGGAAGGAACTTTTAGCAACATCCAATTAGATCTAACCAAAATATCCCATGAGGTGAGAGATACTGCAAGTTTATGACCATGAGTAGAAACAACATCAGATATGGAAATATCATTTTTTTTCAAGACATCCATAAGGGGTCTAGATTTACATTAAAAAATATTATTGTTTCTTTCCTTCCAAATATATATAGTCAAGCTAAAATTCCACATTCTAGCCAAGGAATCTGAAGAATACCCCGTAAACCACAATAAAAGTTCCATGACAAGGGAAGGATGTCATTCCCAGACCTAATTCAACTTACCACACAACCATTTACAAAATTTTATAGTAAATGAGCAGTTACAAATGAGATGGTCTATAAAATCCTCATGCTAAAAATAGAAATAACATCTAGAAATCCATTAAAGACCCAATATTCGAAACCATATTGAGTAAGGATCATATTTTATGAATCTAACCATGTGAAATCATTGATCTTATCCAAACCTAATTTATTCCAACATAAATGAATATCCCAATCACAATGAGGGTCACAAATACAATCCATTTAATACCCTAAGTTAACAAGGCAATCCCTTGATTTAGAGCCAACCCACAACAATTTATATTCCTTGAAATTGATGAATACTTTTTGCTAAGAGATAACACTAAAAATGAGTAATTTTTTATCCTCGAGGATGTGACTATTTTCCAAAATTTTCCACCTCCATATTTTGGTCCACAAATAATAACTAGATCTAAGTAATCAATTACTCTATTTCCCCATATAATTGAGAGAACAACTCTGGCTTTTACCAATCCCTCACCTCTCTCAATAGTTTGTGGCCATTCCAAGAGTCATTCTATAAACTAGCATTTCCCCTATAATTTGTTTCCCCAGTGACATGATTGTTAATAATAGGATGGAAAAGTAGTAATTTATTCTAAATGTGGGAACCCTAAGGTGGATTATCAATAACTATGATACTTTTAGGATCCAGAGTCCCCAAGTATTTGAGCCACAATAACCTACTCCAGAGGAGACCTAGATGAGAGTAAAATCCCAATATGAGTTTAGTGCCCATATATTGATTATAAAGATCAAGATTCCTATCCAATGTACCCCTGGCCTTTTTAGGAAGGCAAACACAATATTAGATGGATTTTTTTTTATGTTCAAAACCCTACCATATGAATTTTTTCTTAATCTGATTTAGCAAAGTAATCACTTTCTTTGGAGGGTGAAAGATAGACATTAGATATACAGGAAGAGCACTAAAAAATTCTTTAATCAAGGTTAGCCTAACTACCAAATTTAAGCACTTAACTCTTCAATTACTCAACCTTGATTAAATACATAAATGAGCTTGTCTCATAATGACACCTTCCTAGCCCTTTTGAAAAGGGGAACCCCAAGGTACTTACCAGGAAGCTTTCCAATTTTAAATTCAAGGCACCTTGATATGTAGAGTTATTCTTGCAACTATGTGGTGACAAATAAAATTTCATATTTTGTTCTTTGACCAGTTGACCTAAAGCATTGGAATATGACTCCAACAAATGCTTGAACTAGATTTCCTCCTTGATATAAATCTCGAACAAAAAAAATATCATTAGTAAATTGTTGATGGATTAAGTGTTCCAAACCATACGTAATGCAAATACATAAAATACCACCACTCAATTGTGATATAAAAATATCCCTTCCTATGATATCAATAATTAGTATAAATAAACATGGAGACATGGGATCCCCTTGCCTTAATCCTCTTAAATATTTAAAAAAATTCATGTGGAGTGCCATTTACCAAAACTAAAAATTTATGGCTGGAAATACAACTAAAAATCTAATTACACTAGCTCTTATCAAATCCAAAAGCTTCAAACACCTTAACATGAATCTTTAATTGAATCTATCGTATGCTTTACTACTATTTAGTTAGATCAACATACCTTTATATTGATTTTCATTTAATGAATTATTGATTTCATGGATCCCAATTTTCCCTTCTTGAATGCATTTTCTAGGCACAAATACACCTTGATTACTAGAGATCAAATAAAAAATGAAATATTTGAGATGAAAAGAGGTAGCCTTCAACATTATTTTGTAAATAGTGTTTCATAAATAAATTGATCTGAAATCCTTGAAAATGGATTGGCTATCACCTTTTGGGATCAAAGACATGAAGGTATAATTGAGCTTAGTTTTCATTTTCCCCTTTACCCAAGATTCTTCAACCACCTCAACCACCTTAGCTCTAATGATATGCCAAATAGTTTAAAATAAAGTAGTGGGGAAGCCATCTAGCCCTGGGGCCTTATATTTTGTGTATATAACACTACTCTTGTGATTTCTTCTTTAGAAAAATGGATCCATCAATTTTTTATTATGTTCATCACTAACAAGATAGGGAAAGAACCTAATAATATCATATTGACCTTGAATATATAACACATCTAGGCATACCTGGAGAGACTTGAATAAGATCATTATTTCCTTCCACACACTAGAAGTCTGATTGAGTTACTCACATGTTCCTAATGTGATATATTAAATTCTATTATTTCAACTTTGAGCCCTAGTAGAGTTGTGAAAATACTTTGAATTTTTATCCCTTTTATTTAAGCCAACACTCCCAAGATTGATATCTCTAATAAAATTCTTATTGAGAAAGTATCTATTTTAATTATGTCTAAATACTCCTTTTCTCTAATGAAGGTGACATTATCTATCCCAATATACATCACAATTTTAACAAGAAAATCCAACCCTTCTTCTACTTGTGAGTCTCCTGTAAGATGTTTTTGAAGTGTTCTTGATTCCAATTTTTAATGCATGACTTGATGTGAATTAGTTTTTTAGAAAAATATCACATTTTTTACCTTTGAATTTTGGGGTTTTCAACCTCCAAAATTTCATATTCTCCATTAATGAGAGATCCCTAAGCCACATTAGCTAAATTTTGAAAATACATTTGAAAGGAGAAGCGTCATAGAAAAATCCATTCCATAGGAGAATGACCGAAACTCAAAATAGGAAGGATGTTGCTTTCCTAAATAAAATCCAAGTATAACTATGATGGAGAGAGAAAGAACCTATCAAGCCTTTCTAATATATTTATAAATCCAAGTCTTTGATTATTCTAGGAAGATCAGCCCTTTCTTGGGGACAAGATCAATGATATTATTCAAAGAGATAAAATTTTAAAAATCCCCTTGAGACTATGAGGATATCCCTAAACCACCCCTTTTATCAACATTGGAAAGATGACATTACAATCTCTCCTGTAATAAACCTTTGGTTAGGGTGCTAAGCCAAAATACATGAAAATTCTCCCCAACATATTTTGTAAACAAGAAGAGATGAGTCATACACATTTAAAGTAGAAAAAGAAATATCATAAAAAGGTCAGAGACCTTACATAGCTACCAACTACAACCTTTATCACAAATATCCATTATTACTTTATAAGGGGACCAAATAATGGAAATACCACCCGAGGCTCCATATGAATCCACAAAATATCCCTTCCACCTGTTCTAACTTTTATCCATGGGCATGGATGCTTCTTCAAAGTTTCATTTAATTTCTTGTAAAAATAAGATATTTGGGTTAAGGAATATCAACTAACACTTGAAAAAACATCACTTTTTATGGACATTGAAGCCCTTAACATTCCAAAATATGGTTATCATGATTCCTAAGAGGTTAATTCCTCCCCTCATCTTCTAACACTAAATAAATTTGTGATTCATTTTTTATTACTCCCAACTTCCAATAGTTTTTCAGCATTTAATTTCCTACCACACTTCAATTTAGAATTATAATTGGGTTGTGATAGAAGAAATTTTTCTTGGGACTTAGTCAAAACTTCCTTCAAATAAATCTCAACTTCTAAATCACTACCCACTGTATTATCCACCAAATATTCCAAGACATGAACCCTCTCCTTAGTTTCATCTAAAACCTTATTTAATACCTCAGATGACCGAAGGAGAGAAACCAGTTTTGAAGACTCAGTGGTAATATTTTATGTTGCCACTAACACTTTGAGGTTGAGGAAGGGTTCACACATGCCTTGGGGGATTTTGGATTGAATTTTATTATTATATTAAGCCTCCAATGATTGGAGGTTAGCAAAAGATTCACCATTTCTTCTAATAAAAACAATAGATGGAGGGACTTTTTTGACTTTCCAAACCTTTTTAAACCTATGTCAAGGATTAACAAGGGAACCCAAAGGACATTAATTTTAAACATGCCCAAATCTATGGCACTTAAAATACCTAAAAGGAATTTTTTCAACTTTGATTCTTTGGTTCTAAGTTCTACCATTCAATTTCATAACTATATGCTCTAGAATACCTTTATCAATGTCAAAGGATACACAAATTTTAGGATAAGAATCCAAATACCCCTAAAAAATTATGAGATCAATGGATAACATAACCCCTAATAGATTACTAATGGTCAAAAAGCACTACACACACTAATACTCCAAGGGAAGTGCATATAACCTTACCCAAGTGGGGATTTTCCTAAAATTATAAGTTAGGGCATAAACATTAGGGCACCACTATTGAACTTGATGGTTATCTCCATTCAAAAACTAGGGGCCATTAAATAATATGTCAGATTTAGATTTATTACTAAGGCAATTGACTAGGAAAAACCCATTTAGAAGTAATTTTACCTCACATGCCTCTCCCCACTCCTTCACCTAATTTTATAATTTTCCAAATGTTAGCCATCACCCCACCATTCTACAAACTAAACCCTTTATTTCCAAATCCTTCACCTATTTATTGAAGATAGGACCCTCAACAAAAATTTCCAACATAAGAGGGGCAGCGAGGGGAAGGGAAACTAAAGCCCTAACATCTTCCTGATTAACCAATCTAGACCCTCAGTGCATTAGTTCCCAAAGATAAGGAGGGAATATAAAAAACATGATAACCCCCACAATTAGAAACCCTCTCACCATCATTTGATCACAAGGGTTCCAAATGAGGATCCTTCCCTAAATCCACCCCACACTCAAACTTGAAAAGACCCGATATGCCAATCCCTCCAACATCCTCCTTAAAATCTTATTCCTGATACACGTTTATCCAAGATGAAGCCTTCACATTTCTTTGTACCCTTGAAATCTCTATTTGCACATCTTTTGCTCCATATTATCTTCTGAAAACCACTATTGCATTCTCATTTTCCTTGAAAACTTCACTCCTTTCACCATCTCCCACTACAAAACATTCTCTTTATTGTTGATGGTTATACATATATCTTTTTTGTGAAGGGTAGGGTTACTCTCAAAAATACTAATTGTGAGAGAGATCTTAAAAGCTATGTGGTTGGAGGTAAATATTTTGATGATGCTCTACATCTTCCTACATAATTATCAATAATAGTAGTGATCTTCATTGTTTAAATGTATTAATTTTTAAATACTTAATGACTCTTATAGATAAATGATTGTATATATTTTATATTATTTTAAAATATGAAATCATGTATTATTGAAATGTATCTAAAAGATAAATAATGTATTGATTAGTGTAAACATCGTAATCTATTATTTTATATGAATATGAGATTAGTATAGACTTGGATATCACATTGAATATTTACTTTTAATTAATGAAATAATTTATGATTTTTTCTACTTATTACAAACTCTTGGGTTGGTGTGTAGTTGAATCTATCAATGAAAGAATAATATTTATTGTTTCTTCTTAGTCATATTTTTACTAAATGCTCTGACTTGGTAAATAAAATGTATGCTATAAATTTTTACTTGGTGTATACATCTAAAATTAATCCATTCCTCTATCATTACAGATATTTCCACTATTTGTCACTAATTTTCACTGTTTACCACTAGTTAACATCATATTCCTAACACTACTTACATCCTAACATTTCCTACGTCACACCAACCTTATAAATCCTTCCATCGCAATTTATTCTCCTATTAACATCTCATTTTCCACTAATCTCCACTTATATAATATTTTGGAAATTTAAATCTCTCCCTCACCTATCACCAACTACCTCCACTATTATTCCTACAAATCCTCTTCCTCATCACCATATAATCTTCATTAATTAATTATAATGGACTTTATAACTCTCTAAGTTACCTAAAGCCCCTCAGTAATAACTATATAGAATTCTTAAGTAATTTTAAATTCCTATAAAATTTATACACCCTTAGATATCTTTCCACCATGGATAAATTTCATCCATTAATCTCCTCCAACACACTCTATATAATCAACTTCAGTCCCATGAAAATGAAACTGAGAACTTGGAGATTAATGCAATATTGTTTCCACCTTGTCTATTTCCATCATCATTACTTTAACTATCTTCATCTCTTATCAAAGGCAATCCAACATATCAAGAAACTATCAAGATCATCCATTATCATTTGGGATCATCTAATACTTGTCAAGGAAGGTAAATTTGATTGTAAAGTGAGGTATATTTATTGTATTTCATTGCATGTTTGTATTTAATTTACTTCATTTTCCCATTGTAAGGTGTTGTGTAGGTTAGGATAGATTATGAATTTTGGATTTGTCCTCCACTATTCATAGATTTTAAGTTTTTATTCCTAATTTATCACATCATATTTTGGAAACCACAATGGGAGTTTACCCCTAACTTGTTCTTGTTGAGGATTTGATGTGTTCTAATAAGCTTGAAGGTACCTTTGTGAGAATATTGACAACCAAAAACATCCAAATTTTCATGTATTTTCACTTCCATATTTGAAGTGAGTTCACTCGATGTAAACTTGACTTTATTATCTAAAAATGTGTCTTTGCTCCTAACAGTCACAATTTCACACTTAGCTGTAAAACTTAACAATTGTAAGACAATTAATTATTTGACCCTTTTTACTATTTTGTGCAATGTCATTTTTATCAATTTGTGAATTAATTTTAACATAGTAATGATTTTGACATATTTTTTCAATTTCACATCTTTTGCTCTATGTTTGTGTGCAAGTTTCAAATTTTATATTGTGAAGATGTAACTTTGATCATGATAGACATGGATTTATTTTAGATAAACATGACTTCACACTTAACTATTTGACTTAACCACTATAGCTTATCTGACTGTTTGAATTCTTTGAGTGCTTTGTAAAAAATCATATTAATTGATTTATGAATTCATTTTAGTACTAACAAATTTGACATCATTTTAGTGATTTCACATTTTTATTTGGTTTATCTATTTCCAAGTTATGAATTTTCCTCTATAAAATTGTAGTGTCAGCCTCAACAGACATGGCTTCACTAAAATCAAATGCGACATTATTTAGGTATTTCATTCTTGTCTGCTAGTATTTTTATGGAAATTGTAAATTCATGTTTTACATTTAACAGCTTCATTTTATATATTTATGGTTTTGACTTTGATATAAGATATTTCACTCTTTTGTCTACATTTTTTAATTCTCTCTATTTAGTGACTTTTCCTTGTGCAAACAGGACTTCATATTATGTATTAGAGGCATCGCTCTATGAAAAAGTGATTTTTTAATTTTTGACTATGTTTTTTTACAGCTTCCTTTAAAGAGTTGAATCTAAACTACTAATCCTTATGCTGCAAGTTTTCCCACAAAATATTTAAAATATAAAACCTCACAACATAGTTTTGTCACATTTAATTGAAGATTTATTAATTAACTTGTGTATGTGTCAAAATTAGTCAATCTAGCATAATATTTTTCTTTCTTATTTTTATTCCTAAGGCTAAGGCTGTGTATGCTCTCACATCACACCCCTATGGAGTTCTTGGGAATAAAAGACAACCGAAAAACCTCATCCCCATTTATATTTTTCTAGGGGAAACGTGATGTTTAATTCATCACCATGCACTTTTCATAGTCTTTAGGTAGGTTATGATGTGTATTTCATCACTAACACTAATCCAAACTCCATGTTTTAGTGGAGTATAAATATCAAGGAGAGTTTTTTTAAATCTAAGTTAATTTACATATAAAATTATCCATGAAGTGAGGAGGTAACAATCTGATACACAGGAATCAGACAACATCCTTATATGGAATTAGGCCCCACTATACTACAAGGTATATAGGGGACTCCCCTAGAGATCTTATACAACCTATATTAATATAATTGGTTGCAAATAACTTCTAGTGCAGGGAAAATAAAATTCTTGAACAACACTCACCACATATAGACATAGGGTGAGGGTTGGGAGACAAACCTAGGTATTGATCTATACGAGAAGATAGGTGGGATGGTTTTTATGTCACACACCCTCATATACTGTCATGGGATTTTCATATCACATTATTGTATTTATGTGTTATCAATACCAATGTTGTTTTTAGACCAGTTTCCTACACCAAATAAATCACATCATTGATATTAACATATAGTCCACATATCAATCTCATTATCCAATCCATATTTTTATTTATCATCTAACCACATCCCTTTTATCCCATATCCTACACACATCACCCCCATCAATTGTCTATTATCAAACCTCCTTAATATTGCTTTAAATCAAAAGCATAGTTAACTTATTTAAGAACCTCATAATCAACTTGCTTACATACTCCAACCCCATCATCAAATCACTTGAGCAAATCCCATCTAAGCACTTTATTGAACTAGTCTTAATCTAATAACATCAACTTTGACTAAGGTTAACTATAACCTAGTTAACCCATGACATCCTTTTAGCTAGTATAAACCTAGTAACCATCAAACCTAGTCAAATCAATAGCTTGTATTAGCTCATTTTACAAGTCAAATATCAATCAAATTGAGGTATATTATACCTTAACCTTATCCTAATCAAACTATCTCACATATAAAAAATCAAATTTGCTTGAGGATACCTTGTCAACCATATAATCCCATAAAATTGTCTCATATCACACCCACTAATCATATATCACAATCCAAATTTGATTAAAGTAAATTTAGTCTCCTTTCTCATAAGGCCCTGTCTTAGCTTATTACACCACGACAACATGCCTATCCAAACTCATCAATTAATTATTGGAAAATCAATCCATAAAAATGAGCTTGACACTCTTCTACAGAGTGGGAAACCTCATGATAATGATGAAGAAAATGACATTGATATGGATGCACACAACCAAGATACATAATATGACTTGTTTAATTCTGACCAAGGTAGATTCCAAATACAATAATATATCTATGAGAATAGGGACTAATTATTACTTCATCTTCTTGAGGTAAGATCCTGACTCCCTCCATATTTTGACTAAGACAATCTTAAGTACAGTATTTGAATCCCCAAAAGGCCAAGGACTACCCCTATTTATAACCCTTTTGAATATGGAAAAGAAGAACCCCAAGCTAAATCTATAAATATTAACCTCATTAATCATGGAAAAGGGAAATCCACCTTGGAGGAACATCTATAACATGACGACAAACAAGCTTTACTTGATAACCTTAACCAAATCACCCAACAAGTAGAATACCTTCCATCTAAAATAGATCCTAAGGCCAATAAACCTCAAACTCCAAAAATTTCATGTAAAACCACTCCACATTTCACAAGTTAAAATAAAATCAAGCCTAAACATTGTCCATCATCATCCATCCCTTTTTTTTAACCCACATTTTCCCAATAATGGATAGAAATGATGATTATTCTCCAAGCTACAGAGGTAGGGTCACACATTAATAAGTATAAATTTTAAGATACATGTCCTTATCCACTTGACATGAACATATTACACACTCCCTTCCCACCTCACTTTGAGCCTCCTAAATTTGGAAAATATAAATGAAAGGGATACTCACAAGAACATGCTAAGGAATTTTTCATATCTTGTCAAGAAGTGGTATATAGTGATGCTTTTATGAATTAATTTTACCCCTATAGTCTTGGAATACCCACCTTGGAATGGTTTATACACCTAATTATGGGATCAATCACATCATTTTAGGATTTAACTAAAAAAATTGTCAAGCATTTCTCCTACAATGTGGAACATAAAATAACCTTATTAGATCTATACAATGCTAAACATAGGAATGGAGAAATCTTTTCATAGTACTTATAATGTTGGCAAAGTATTTCAATTTGATTCCCTCCTTGATACCTAAAAAATAATGGTTACTATCTACACTGCCAATCTAAATCAAGAACAGGATCTTCAATTGTAGCTACATTATGTTAATACCTTTGATGAGATTGTATAAAAAGGAATTCAAATTGATAAAGTTATCTTTTTCAAGGGGATAATAAAAATATTTTAAAAGACTAATAATACTCAAACTCACCCCTCATTGGAGAACCCAAAATTATTCAACAAGAATAAGAATGTCATTGTTGATGGATTGATGGATGCTAAACATGTCCATAACATCCAAGGTTCTAATCCTCCTACACCTCAAAGTGCATCAAATATCATTATACCTAGAGTCAAACCAAATACAGAATCCAAAAATGATGACATAATAATTTAGGTGAGCATGTATAAAATGTATTAAATAATATTATAGCCTCCAATATGATTGTGCTTCTAAAACCAAACCACTTGATGAGAGTCAACCAAAGGTAGCAAGGTATAAGGAAAATGAATATTATAGCTATCATAGGGTTCAAGGCCATGACACTTACAAATATATGCAACTCTAAAAGTATATGTAGGACCTAATCAACCAAGGGGAAATAGAGGTTGAAGGAGAAGAACCACATTAAAAAAATTAGCATATTGGCATATATCAGGATTCATTTCAAAAGCATGATAAAAATAAATAAAAGAGTGTACACTTGGACTAAGATAAAAATTCCACTTCTAAGTGTGTAGACTACATCAGGACTTACCATCATTATGACTCACTTATTGGTCATCTTGACCATTATAAACATCGAGTTTCCACTATCAAAATAAAGGTCAAATCACCTGAAGGCCTTCTTATTCAAAATTGTCTTATAATTAAGATTGAAGGTCCCTCTTTATATTATTTTGTTACCACACATTGTGGTAAAATCACCATACTATGGGTACCTCCTAAAATGTCCCCTTAAAGAGCAACTCCAAAATTTAGTGTCACAAGACCTCCTATAACTACTATTGAAGGCAAATATGACATCTCCCAACAACTTAATAAGACTCTTTCCCAAGTATCCATTATGGATCTTCTTAAATCATCTTCCACCCATCAACTTAATAAAACCATCTAAGAGTCAAGAGTTCTAATTGATATCGACCCTAATCAATTCTAAGCCCTTATAGGTCATATTTTGTCTACCCATCAGGGCACTTTTGATCCCTAGGACATGTACCCATTTAGTCCTAACCCTAATAACCCATTAGATATTGAGGTCATCATTATAAATCACAAAATCAAAAGAGTGTTTGTACATGGAGGGTCTAGATTTAATCTTGATAATATCAAATTAATCAAGAGCCTAGGATTTAGAATCCTCACTTGGACCAGAATTATATCATAATAAAGGCTTGTGATGATAATGAAATATGGCCAACGAATAATTTATCTTCTTGTCATGGTGGTACCTATTACACATTAAATCTTAATTCATGTGTTAGATTTTAAATTTCCCTACATCTTTTTGGGCCACCCTTGGATACATGAGACGCAGGTTGTACCATCCACACTCCATTAGTGTTTGAAATTCCCACATCTTGGAATGGAAGTAAAATTTCCTAGTAATTTACAACTATTACAATACTATCAAGCTTTAGATTGACTCTATAAATATTTCATTTATTATCCAAGTACTAAGAGCGTACCCATTGATAATAACAAGTCCAAATCATACATCCATCCAGATGATCTCCCATCTAATTATCACATTAAAATCATCCCTAAAGTAGGTTAATATGAGTACCACACCTTTAAGGCTGGATAAATCCTCATATCACTACATAGTTATGGGTACCCCACCATGAAAGAAGATAAGTCAATTTCTTATTAGTTTGGAAAAATAACATTCACTTAGTTTGACCTCCTATTTGAAGAATAAATACAATGATTTAATGACTCATGGTTGTTTTAATAAGGCCTTGCATCATATTTTTAACATCTAGAATATCCAAAGGCTAATAAATTTCACAAGAAGATGAGCTATAAAGGTAAAGGACATGGACTCAATGAGCAGGGAATTTTAGAACCCATTTTAAATATATATTATAGTTTGTATTATGGTCTAGGGTACAACCCACCAAGTGGTGACCCATATGATGTCATGTCAAACACCTCCTTTATATTTGAGGAAGCCCTATCTGATAAATCTATTAAAATAGGGTCCATCCATATCCTCTATGAGGACCCTGTGAGGAACCATATTTTTATTTATTTGAGAATGATGAATCAATTATAGAGTTTATGGGAATTTAGGATCATTTATCCTCTGAAGATCACAAGAAGGGGTTTAAAATCAATCTATATACAGGTGTTTAATTTGGGGAACATGTATAATTCCCTAGTTATAAAAAATTAAAAAAATCAAAAGGTCTAAAAAAAGTAGAGTCCTCTAGTAAAAACCTCTCTGAGGTTTTAGTTAAAAAAATAAATAAATAAAAATAGAAATAGAAATAAAGATGTGTCTATTGGTGAAAATCTCTCTAAGGCACCAATAGATGGGGAATTCTACGTGTCCCCTAAGCATGCCACTAACACATCTAAAAACCCCCAGATAATATAGTTAGATGACTCTTTTGGTCTTGAAAAACATCTAGCATATAAATATCTATTCACTGAATCTCCAAACTTTAATCAGACACCATAAGAATATTATCTTCCTCTTATCTCAACATATATGAAGGACCAGCCTCCATCATTAGTAGAACAAACTATTGATCTTAATATTGGAATAGAATACAACCCTAGGATGGTCAAACTTGAGGCCACCCTCAATCTTTAAGAACAAGAGATCCTGATAGAATTTATCAAATAATTCATTGACATCTTTTCTTGGTCCTACATGGATATGCCAGGATTAGATCCTTCCTTGGTAGTCCATCATCTTGTGTTCTACCTAGATGATAAACCTATCAAACAAAAACTTATTAATGTGCATCCTAAGGTCATAATTATGGTAAAATAAAAGTTACAAAATTTTCTAGATGTAATCTTAGTATGTCCTATTAACTACTCATACTAGATCTCAAATATTGTATATGTCAATAAGCTATAAGGTGGAGTTTGTATCTGCATTGATTTTAGAGAGATCAATAAACACTACCCAAAGGATAACATCCCCATTTTGAATATAAACATGATTAGTGATCTCATAGTTGGTTATGAAATGTTTTTTCTCATGGATGAAATTTTAAGATACAATCAAATCTAAATTTCACTATAAGATTAACATATCATTGTCACTACAACATGGGCAACCTTATGCTATCAGGTCATGTCCTTCATATTAAAGGATGTTGGTGACTTATTAGTGAAATTTTAAAGTAATATTTCATGATATGATGCATGACATTGTTGAATATTATGTCAATGACATTTTAGGCAAATCTAGAACATGGGCAGAGCATCTTATAGTCCTTAGGATGATATGAGAGTATAAATTATAGATAAACCCTCAGAAGTGTGTCTTTAGAATCACATCAGTAAAACTCTTGGGATTCATTATATCCTAGAAAGGCTTAGACCCTACAAAATTTAAATCCATCATAGAAATGCATTCATCTCAAAATCTCAAGAAGCTCAGAAATCTACAAGGAAAACTCCAAGCCATATATTATTTTATATCTCGATTTGCTAGCAAAAGTCAACCATTTACTCACATTTTAAATAAATGGGTTTAATATCCTTGGAGTATATAATGTCAAAAATATTTATATGATTTAAAATAATACTTTTTGAATCTACGAATCTTAACACCACTAAAATTAGGATAACCCTTGCTCATTTACATCTCAACAACTCAATGTCCGTTAGGACCCATCCTAACTCAACATGATGAACATGGAAAAGAAAGGGCCATATATTATCTTCATATAAAATTAATATATTATGAGATTAATTACTTTTCAATTTAAAAATCATGTTTAATAGTCATCTTTCCATCTTAAAAGCTTTGTTACTACATGCTAAACAACAAAATTGGTCTCATTGCCAAGATTGATCTTTTGAAATATATATTATCTAAATTAGTCATAAAAAGAAGAATGGCCAAGTGGATCATTATTTTAAGTGAATTTGACATTGAGTATATAAATCAAAAGTAAATTAAATGAAAATTCCTAATATATTAGTTGGTAGAAGCTCATATATGTGACACTCACCCATTGACCATAAATTTCTTAGATGAATCAATCCTCAACACTAATGAGTCATCCATGTAAAAAGCTATATTTTATGGATCCTTCATTAATTATGGGTCAAGAGTGGCATATTTATAATTATTCCTCAAGGTGATCTCATTCTAAATTCCTTTATAATAACCTTCTCTTGTACCAACAACATCACAAAATATGAGGCATTGATCGCAGGGCTTCAATTTGCTTATCAATGAAACATCCAACATCTACAAGTCTACGATGACTCATAACTTATATTCAGGTCAATGAGGATTTTCAAACAAAGTATGATAATTTAGTTCCTTAAAAACATATTGTTGATAGTCTCAAAGTAAAATTTCAATATGTCACATTTGAACAAGTTCCATGAGCTACAAATAAATTTGTGGACATGATGGCTATAATTGGTTCTCTACTAGATTCAAAACAACATCATTTCTTAGTTGAATAACTTCTAATCCTGACTCATCAAATTATTTAATCATAAAATGTTTGTGAAATTTTTGGTCCTTATTCACCTTGATATCATGTTATTTAGAACTAACTTCATGATAATACCCTTCCCCCCAACCTTATCCAACACCATTGTTGAGCCTTCATTCAGAAAGCCTTTCATTTCACCATTATCGATAACACACTATATAACCAAGGATATGACAGTACCTTTTGGATATATTTTAACTCAGATGAGTCTCACTTAGTATTCAAGGGGGTGCATGACATCATTTATGGGGAACATACTATTGGGATAATCTTAGCCAAGAAACTCTTCTAAATTAGTTATCATTGGCTAACTATAGATCATGACACTTGTAATATGTCAATAAGTGGATATCATGTTAGAAACATGGAGATATTATTCAATCCCCATCATGGGAATTGAAACCCATAACTACTCCATGGATTTTTTCCACTCAAGTATTTGATCGCGTTGGTAGGATTAACCCTCCTCCTCAGATGCTCATAAACACATCATTACAACTACTAAATTCTTTACCAGGTGGGTGTAAGCTATACCACTCACTTATGCCACCTATAATAAAATATCTAAATTCATCCTCAATCATATTGTTTATGACTATGGGATCCCATTCATCATTATTTTTCTAATAGTGGAAAATCATTTAATAATAAAGATGTCAAAGTTTTGTGAAAATAATTCTAAATCTAGTATAAGTGGTCCATGTTGTATCACCCCTAGGTAAAATCCAAAATAGAGATGATTAAAAAAACCATTATAAAAATGTCAAAAATATTTTCAATGTTGTTAGTTGTGATTGGAATCTTCAAATGTATCCTACTTTATGGTTTACCAAAGAAACATACATACCCTGATTGACATGACTCCATATTCATTGGTCTTTGGTGTTCAATCCATCTTGTCAATCGAGGTTAAATTACCCTCTTTATGTATATCCCTTCAAGGCCTCACCAATTAAGATTAATATAGGGTTATATGGCTTCAAGAACTATAAATCCTTGATGAGAAGTGGCTCAACACCCTCAATCACTTGAAGTCTTATCAAAATCAGTTACACAATCAACATAATAAGAAATTTTGGCCAAGATAAGTTGAAATTATAAACCTAGTACTCAAGTAAAACCAATGAAATATAAATGTTTATTTTGAAAATAAGGGCAAGTTAGAGCCAAATTGGTTTGGTCCCTATGTCATTATCACCAAACATGGTTTAGAATCGTATAAACTGGCCACTAAATAAGGTTAGGAGTTGGTTGAGTTGATGAGCATCATTCACCTAAAGAGATTCTATACATAAATCATGTCCTTGATCTGGCATCATTGTAAAAGCATAATCTAAAAACCTAAAAAATAGAAAATTCATTATAAAAAAAATCATCTAATGGTGAAAACTAGTTCTTTGGCACCTTGGATAAGCATGGCCATGAAAAATGGTCCTTAGCATCACTAGTGGTATGCCTTTATCTACAATTATCTCATAAATATACCTCATATACTAGGGTTAGACCATATATCCCATGTTCTCATCCTCTCCTTATATCCATTCTTCTTGTACTATCATATCCACTATTCTATCTATGTGGTTTGGCCTTGGTCCCAAAATGTGTACACAAATAAGTGTTTCGGGAGCATATTTGACATGACAATGACTCTTCAGCTTAAGGATATCAATAGAATGAAACAAACATGAAAATAATATCCTTAGAGAACTATCCATAGCTTCTTTTTCATCCTTCCTTTATCTATCATCCCCCATCATTATGTCACTTCATCCCTTAATCATTCCTATCCTCTTGGCTACTAAGTCTAGATTTTCTTTTACCAAAGCTTCATTGTGCCTATGTTTTCCCCAAACACTATTCATATATTTATCCCAATACCCATCCTATACCACCTCATCCTACATCCCTTAACCTCACCATATCATGTCACTATTCTACAAGTCACTGCATGTAACATTTCATCTCACCCTACAACTCATAACATGGTCCAAGGGAAAGAATTTGATAAAGTTAAGTTGAATCATGATTTTCTCATTCCCTCATCCCTAAAATTGATGAAATGACAAATCTTGAATCATAAAATCCATCATCTTTATGCATGTGCATATGTTGTATGACATTTTTGATTTGTTTTTTTCATGTTTTCATTAAATGTATGACATTATGTGTGTTTTATTATTCTTTGTATATAGTTAATTTCATATTTTATGTAGTGGTATGAAGTAATAATGTCATCTTGGTCTATAAAATATCAATGGTGCACCATATTAATTTATACTAACACATTGTTGTGTTTTATCTTCACGTCATTCCACTATGCATATATCATGATGTGCATTACCTAATGTTACATTAAAAAGGATTTCTTAATATAAATTGATCAATATATCTCACCTACTTCTTACATCTACATTTTTTCTATCCATATAACACCAAACCTCATATACAACCACATCATCAAATTAAAACTTACATGATCATCTACCTAACATAACATCAATCATATCTCTAACATGTTCATCTAGTCATCATCATCTAATCCATTTCACACTTTCATCTAGAATAACATCATTATATCAACACAAATGTTAAATAGGCTAACATGGAACTTAAAATTTAGGAGTATCATCATTATATCCATCAATATAATATATTGTATATCACATATCATCAATAAACTCATGACATTAACATTTATAACATCACATAAAATATAATCTAATAAAAAAACATCCATAAATATCCATTCACCATAACACATAATCAAAGTCCAAAACACACACTTCATAACTCAAATAATAATCATCATCATCATCATCATCATCATCATCATCATCATATATATATATATATATATATATATATATATATATATATATATATATATATATATATATATATATATATATATATATATATATATAATACATCACTAGGTCACATCTAGCTCTGACCATATGGAAGTGGTGGTATCCTCGATGGTAGATGTATATACTATGTAGAATATTTGGACCTAGAGGATCTCACTATATGAATACTCTCTCTAAAGGATGGATCCTTATGACTTACAATCACAATCTACTCAGATAATGATCTCCAATACTATGTCTTTGCATTAACCCTAGTTATCTACCTACCCATCTATCCCAACCCATGTGTATCTAAATCATGATGTGTTGCATCCTACTTAGTCTATAAATTTTAAACATGTAAGTCTATCTTCACTAAATGTGATTTAATAGATGTCATCTATGATACCTAGGCACATAATGTAGTAATATCTAACTAATGGAAAGTCACTTTTGCCTACAATGTTATCACATGTCCCTATGTACTAGTTAATTGTGTTCATAGGCCAAATACATCTATCTCTAATAGATATATCTCTATCACTTAGACTTGTATTTCTTACTATAACCTATAAATGGTGGTTTGGTCCTTTAATAACCTAGAATAACCTAATGGTCTAGCCAAATCCCTAATCCATACTCCTCTATTTGATGTGGCCAATGCTATAACTAAATCATATATAATGGTGACATGATTTATCATCACTATCATCTACCTAGGGACCAATCATGCATACTCTAGAGTGTCTTAAATTAGACACACATGTGATCTACCCTATCCATCATTAATTTGTATATTAATTCACCTTATCTATCCCTTAGTACCTTATCTTCCCCCATCTCCATCAATATCCATATCCATATGTATAGGGATCCTATCTCTCCTTCCATCTCTCCTTGGTCATACAATCTATTTTATGAGAATCTGATCTCCTCCCCCATCCCTATCACTAGGTTGTGAAACCTGTACTACATAAACTTGTGTGTATCCTCCCTATCTATCTCCATCTTTCTTCCCATATCCATCTCTCTTCCTCCTCCTCGATTGAATCTCTAAAAGGGATCAGAGTCACCATCTATGTACAAAACTCTACATCATGTCACTGATCTTATTATGTATTCTTTATGCCCACCCTATTGGTTATGTCAATCAAAATAGGTATCTTTGTGTCGACCAATCATGAAAATATCCTATCACCCCTAGGTCTAGAATCATTATCTATTAATCCCAAGGCATATCTACCACTACATCAAAATTAGTTGTTTGTATAAAACCAACAACTTTCAGCCCCCATAATTTCCTCTCTAGTCACTTAGGTAAAAATATGAGGATCATGTGGCACCCCTTGTTGTATCTTGAATTGTCACAAAAACACATCCAACTATTACCTCTATATGATATTTTCTTGATTAAAAATAATATAACACTCAATAATAGTAAGGCCCGTATATGTTACATCCTCTATCCACCCACATTATAACTTCCTTTAGGGCATCGAGGTATTTAACCCTAAGTTGATATGGATAATTATAGTACAAGGTTAAGAATATAGAAATGAATAAATAGAAGGGTCATAAATATATCTATAACAAGCCAATTAATTTACAAAATCAAATAAAAAATATTTTAAATTTATAATACTAAGATATGCTAAAAATGGGTAAGATAGTTTTGACAAGATTCATCACAGTGGCATCAAGAAAGTAGATGATGATTATGGAAATTGTGATATTGAACCCTAATCATTATGAAAACCCTATGGTGGTAACTACTGGTTTAATGGTGGTAACATGTTCAATGGTGAATAGATATGGTAGGTCATTGATGTATTTAAATAATGATGGGAATAAGACCCTAGAATTTGGTTTGAAAGGAAACTAGTGTTTTAAGTCTCAGGGGACCCTTACCTCCACTACAAGGTAGACTATGTTAGATGGTCTAAATCCATCTGTTCTGAAACCTTTTCTTCCTCTACATCATGTTTTTGTTATGGCAGTGGCATATGGTTCTCCTATGAGTGAGGTAGGGGTACCTCCAAGGTCTGTGAAGACTGCTTGAAAATAAGGCATCAATTTAGCTGAGGACAAAAACGTAATGGTAGATTCCTCAAGCCTACTAAAGATCACTGGGAAAAGTGGATTGAAAGAGAATAAGGATCTAATAGTGCATAATTAAAATGCTAGAGGATTAATGGAGTCATTTTTAGGGAATAATCTTGACCTAATAATGATAGAGGATGATGGTAGAGTGTTTGACAAAATTCCTAAATAGAAAAATCCAAAAAATTAGTAACTAGGGTAATAATTAATAGTGCACTCTCTTTATGGATTAACAAAATGTGTTTAGGTGAAAGGGATAGATGTTGTGTTTGATTTAAATAGTGCATGGAGGCTTCTTTATATGTTCCAGCTGAATTTTAGTGTTTGGTTTACTAGGGCAAGGAACTATAGTTTTTTTTACCTTTGTCTTACTATACTATAGGAAAAGAATTGGTCATTTACATGGATTATAGATTACAAGGAGGGATGGATTATTCAAAATAAACATATAGTCTCAAAACTGCATCCTTCAAATATGCGATCAAAAATGCTACTTCCAATACAAATTTGGTGAAATGTTATCCTCCTAAAGTCTATATTGTTGATCAAGTGAAGGATGTCCCTTTTGTGGATATTTTGAATGGGGATGTGGATGATTATTTGAATTCTCTAGATAAAGATGTAGTTATCTTCATATTTAATGGTTTATGGCCTTCTTTGACTGCTTTATACAAATGGGTTCATGAGACATGGTTGAATAAATGTGAAATTTATTTATGATCTAAAAGTTTTATTATTATCCACTTTTGTAATCAACAAGATTATCAAAAATGTCTTTCATAAGACCCTTGGTTTTGGGACAATGTGGGCTTTTTTTATCACAACCTAGTTTTTGAATTTTAACCCTTTCATTCTTTTAGTCATGAAAATGCTAGTTTGGGTTCATCTTCCTAATCTACCTTTGTATTTTTGACATGATTATAAGGAAATAGCTAATGCTTTGGGAACATTTTTAAATAATGATCATGAGAGAGAAACTATAGGTTTGTGAACTTATGATAGAATTGGTGTAGAGATTGACTTAAGCAAAGGGTTCTAGAAAAATTCATTTTAAAATATGGAAAAGTTTAGCATGTTCAAGTTATATATTATGAGAATATCAATTTTAGAT
The DNA here is from genome assembly GCA_037957365.1 of Torreya grandis. Lineage (NCBI taxonomy): Eukaryota > Viridiplantae > Streptophyta > Pinopsida > Cupressales > Taxaceae > Torreya > Torreya grandis. The sequence continues at coordinate 422,473 of JARHVA010006569.1, read as the reverse complement.
TCCTTGACTACAAAGTACCAGTTCATATCCATGGATCTTGTCCTCAGGGACATCTGCAAGTGGTTAAAAATAAGGGAGAAAAGTCCAATTCAAACAAATGGAGTGCACCAAATCCGTCACTAGTGGCTGAAGATTATTTTAGATATTTAGAAACATAAGAAAATATAGATTTGGGAGATAGTAAGAAAGGAGAAAAAGTTACTTTTTCTAAAGAAGTAGTGTCTAATTAAGGGGTAATAAAAAGTATTCAAAAGTTTCCTTTGAATTAGTCAATTGGGGGAGTGAAGAGAAGACATGAGTCTAAAAACTCACACTCAAACAAGGAATTATCTGAAAATAGTAATTCAAAAACCCAAAATCTAGACAAACAATTAGTTGCACTGAATTTTGAGCAAGACAACCAATATTTTAGAAGATTTTCCCACAAGATGATGTTTGATATTGGTTGTTGGGTGGTAGATAGGAACGTTGTTTATTTGTTTCTAGCCTTATGGCTAATTCATGTAATTAGTTCTCCTAGGCTATGGAATTTTAGCTTGGCTTGTTGTGTAATCATAGTGTTAATATAGGGTATGGATCTAATCAAAACTAATTATTGACATGGTGAATTTCACCCTTTGAAGGGAGGCTCAACTCTCTTCATCCATGTGACATAATAAAGACATCCCACTTGCTGTGGGTGGAAAATGTGAGGGATGAATCTCTAGATTAGGGGTTAGCTCCCCTTGATGCACCTTGAGTCCCTAGATTTTCTAATGCTAACAATGAGGGGGATGAAAAGGGAGAGAAACATTAAAAATGGTACCTAAGCTAAGAGGTGATGCACCAAAATAATTGGTCTACTTAGCTTTGGCATACACTTCATTCAGATGAGAACCTTTCCTACATCAGTGTTTCAATAGGGGATCGTATGAAGATATAGGGAGGAAGAACTACCAGAGGTGTTCTGAGACACACTGCTGCATAGCCTATTCACTTGCTTATACTTCTTCAAACACTTCCTACAACCTGGAAGAGAAGAATTCACAATACACTAGATATGCTAGATTCAAACTATAAAAATATGAAAGAAAATGACATGACACAAGATCAAAACCATATACATATGCAAAAGTGTAAACTCAAATGGAGGTAAAATGCTATGTCTAATTTAAGGTAAATTCATACAAGGATATGCTACTACTGTATTCTTCAAACTATGTATGGGAGAGCCATGTTGTAGATGTCCAAACCACTACCCATACTATCTTGGGCCTAAAAAATCATGGGATACTCATTCTAGCAACTGATAAATCCATCCCTAAGTTGTTGTGGCTAGACCATGCTCTCTTTAATGCTAGGCACAACTAGCTGTGTATTAATGGTGAAGCATGAAAACAAGGGTTTCTCTCTACTATAGTTTGAAAACCAATCTATTTATTGGTTTTTGATAGATATTTTCCACACAAATGTTATAAATCCCTTTGCTAAGTTATTCATGTCACTTGTCTTGTTCTAATTGGTCCTTAATTCTTCCCTTTGTCTTTGTCAGTAGCTGGAATGCTTCTAAGTTTTATCTTTTCTACTTTGTCTTTTCCCAGGCTAATTTTCCTTTAGGCTTGGCTTTCCTTTTCTCCTGGGTTCCTTTTATTTCTTGCTCATTCATTTTTTCTTCATTATTTTGGGATTTTGATTTTGAATTCCTTCTAAAAAAATGTTCAAATGAATTCATCATTGATATCTCTTTTATTTTAGCCCTTTTTTCCTGAACTTTCCTTCAAATAAAATGTCTGAAGGAATTATTTCTATTGGCATTGGCTTTTCCCAAAGGGAAAGTGTCCTTTGGGATTTTGTCTTCATCCCTTTCTTTCTTAAAGTGTCCTCTACAAAGGCTGCTCCCATCCAAAAATACCCTTCAGGCTTATGAAAATGGTCCTTGTCTTTCTCAATGTGCCCTCTGTAAAGACACTTACCCTTCAAAACTTTTATAATTGCCCTATATGTAGTCGAAGTGCCATTTGAGGAAATTCCTTGCCTTTGCAAGTTACTTAGACTAAACTGGGTCCTTGGAAAGAACCTACTCATAAAGTTCCTTAAGTAAGGCCTCTTGACAAACCTGAAATACACTTGGTTAAACAAAATGAGGTAAACACTTGGTTTTTTCATGGAATGGGTCTGAAAAGTAACCTTGATGAATTATTTTAGCCAAAAAATGGATTAAATACTTATGCAAAAAAGAGGGGCTTCCCATTTTTTACTCTAAATGACCAAAAAATGGTCAAAAAATTGGTGACTCATAGGGAAAGCATACCTGCTATGCTTGGGAAGACTAGTAGCCTCAAATTCCATTAGGCATAGATTTAGAATGCATCTTGAGCATGTTAAAATAGGATTTCAAAGACCCTAGCGCTAGCAAATTTTTACCTCAAACAACTAGGAAAAACAACATACAACAAAGGCTAAAAAACTACACATGCATATGCAACAACACTTAGGGTAATTAAAAGACACACAACTGAAAGAAAACTACTATGTAAAACTAAACAGATACATTTTCCTCCCTCTTGGATCAAAGGGAAAACTTCTTAAGTCTCCTTCATGGCAAGAAAACTTATGGTGTCAGACAAGTGGCTGAATTGAATGGAGACTTGGTGACTTGCTCTTCTTGCCTACCACCTTGATTGGATTGTATCCAAATGAATCAGGGTCAAACATGCTTCCAACATATATGTATTCATCTTGCTCTATGAATATTGCCTCATGCTAGCCCTTCATGCTAGTGTATCTCACTAAGAAGGCAATGGGTGCTAACTCATCACCACAGGGCTCATCTAGCTCATAACCCCCTTGATATGCATCATGGATTGACTTGTTCCCTTCTACCTCATTGAAGAGCCTGTCAAACTAATCTTCTACTTCATCATGGATGTTTTGAATAAGGGTGACTATTGTGATGTCTGAAATGAGATCATAAACTACGTACTCATCCCAAAAAATGTTACCTTCTTTCTCAAATCTCTCTTCTTCAAAGATTTCATCAAGATGGACAGGCCTCTCCATTTCTTGCTAAAAACAAGAGTCTCTAGTTGTTGAAAGACATGCTCCTGATCCTCCTCCAACTTGGGTCCCATAACATGGTCATTCTCCTCATGAAAATAATAAGGAAGTTCATCAAACAAGGGAGGAGAGAGCTCACCATGCTTACATTCCTCATCATCCATTATTGACAAATAAAGTTTGTCAACCTCTTCTTCATATTGTTGTAACATATGTATGTATGCATGACCTATGTCTTCTCCATTGTTGATTTTGTCTTCAAAGGGAGCATCCATGGTGATCTCATCCTCATTATCACTCATGACAGCCTCTTGTGCAGTTGCAAATTGGATCCTTTCTTCTTCACTTGCCTCTTTCAAAATAGATTCCTCCTTGAGAGGGGATGAAGTGGAAGGCTGATGGTTAAACTCATGTGGAAGAGGAGGCAAACCTTGAGCTAGAATCAAATGATTCTCTTCTTTCTATTTGGCTAGTATTTCATCCACATAAGATGTGGCTTGATATCTCTCTTGGAGGGGTGTAGATGGGGTGTGTTCAGATGTAGGATCTTCTGCTTGGTCTAAACCATCCATCACACCTTGGTTGAGGAACCTCATTTTGGACTCTAACTCTATAATTTGCCTGGCTATATTCTATTAGAAGATATTTTCTTGGATATCATGAGGATCACCATGAGTAGGAGCAGATTCACCTTATTTAAGGTTTTGAGGAAAACCTTTCTCCTCCTCCTTCTTGCCCCATGATTCCAATGTTTCCTTCCAACTCATGACCTTCAGGCTAAAAATATTCTCTTAAGAATAGGTAGTAGCTTCATCATTTTTAAGGCCCTAATCTAGTTCATGGTATTCCCTCCTCTAACTTAGAATATTGACATCATGTTGAAAGACTTGAGGAGGTTGAGGAAGATTAGGAAGAGACTGTTGATGCACAAGAAGAGTTTCTTGAAGAGAGATGTGTTATTTTTCAAAATGCATAGGATGATTCCCTTCAAAGGAGGATTCACAATCTAAGGAATTGAAAAGGTTCATTTCCATAGGAGGCTACTCTAATTCCCTTTGGTGTTAAAAATCTAGGTGCAAAGGATTAAGAGTAGGAGTGGTTAATGCATCAGATGAGCTAGAGTGAGCAAGTGCTATTTGGTAACAAGGATTTAATGTACAAGAGGGGGATTTCTTTAAAATAAGAGGGGGCTGATTTGGAATGAGAGAAAGCACACATGGTTAAGTGCCTTGAATGAATGTACTCTTCCATTTTGATACTTCCTCTTTCATGGATTGCAAGGCCTAAGATTTCCTAAAAAAGGACTCTTTATACACAAGCTCTTGCTGATATCTATTTTGGTCTTCCAATATGTTTATCTCCATCACTTGCTTCTCAAACTCTAACATTATTTCCTTTACACTAGGTGAAGGGAAACTAGAAGAGCTTCTTGAGGTGATTCCATTAATAACCTAAGCTTGATCAAAGTTATATGAAGGAACACAAGGCCCATGATGCTAAGTAATGGGATTATACATACTAAAAGGTGATTTCTTGATGGAACCAAGATTGCTTGACTAGCTGATTCAACTTGGATTCACCATTGGTGTTGGTTGAAATGCCTCCAAAGATTTATTGGTTGAAGAACACACCAAAAAATACTTCAACTCCTTGGACAAACTATCCCACTGGGCATGCCAAAAACTATTGACATGGTGGATTGCAATCTGTGAAGAGAGACTTATCTCTCTTCATCCACATGACACAATGGAGACATCCCTCTTGTTGTGGGTGGAAAACATGAAGGATGAATCTATAAATTAAGGGTTATCTCCCCTTGTTGCACCTTGAGGCCCTAGATTTCCTACTACTAATAATGGGGGGTACAAAAAGGGAGATAAATATTGAAAATGGGACCTAAGCTAAGAGGTGATGCACCAAAACAATTGGTCTACTCAGCATTGGCATACACTCTGAACCATGGACAATAAGCATACACCTCATTCAAATGAGAACCTTTCCTACATCAGTGTTTCAATAGGGGGTCCTATGGAGATACAGGGAGGAAGAACTACTAGAGGTGTTCTAAGACACACTGTTGCATAACCTATTCACTTGCCTAGAATTCTTTAAACATTTCCTATGACCTGCAAGAGAAGAACTCACAATACACTAGATATGTTGGATTCAAATTGTGAAAGCATGAAAGAAAATGACTTGACATAAGATCAAAACCATAGACATATGCAAAAGTGTAAACTCAAATGGAGGTAAAATGCTATGTCTGATTCAAGGTAAATTCCTATAGGGATTTACCATAAAAGCTGAGAGATACCCTCTCAAAATTATAAGTTACAATTATATAGAGAAAGATGTTGATATAACAAGGAAAGGAGACCCATGCTGGAGTCAAACACTTCTAAGATAAGAGACCATGTTGCTACCATATTCTTCAAACTACATATGGGAGAGCCATGTTGTAGATGTCCAAGCTGCCACCCCTACTATCTTGGGCCTGCAAAAGCATGGGATACTCCTAACAATTGACAAAGCCATCCCCAAGTTGTTTTGGCTGGATCATGCTCTCTTTAATGCTAGGCACAATGGGTTGTGTATTAATGCTAAAGCATGAAAACATGGGCTGCTCTCATTTATAGTTCAAAAACTAATCTATTTATTAGTTTTTGGTAGATATTTTCCACCCAAATGTATTAACTCCCTTTGTTGAGTTGTTCATGACACTTGTCTTGTTCTGATTGGTCCTTAATTCTTCCCTTTGTCTTTGTCAATAGTTAGAATAGTTCTAAGTTTTATCTTTTCTACTTTATCTTTGCCCAGACTAATTTCCCTTCAGGCTTGGCTTTCCTTTTCTCCCAGTTTCCTTTTCTTGCTTTCTCATTCATTTGTTCTTCAAGCTTTCAAGATTTTATTTTTGAATTCCTTCAGACAAAATGTCTGAAGGAATTCACCATTGATCTCTCTTTTTTTTTACACTTTTTCCCAAACTTTCCTTCAGACAAAATGTCTAAAGGAATTCTTTCTTTTGGCACTGGGTTTTCTTGAAGGGCAAGTGCCCTTCAAGATTTTTTCTTCATCCCTTGCTTTCTTAAAGCTCCCTCTGCAAAGGATTCTCCCATTCAAAAATACCCTTAGGTCTTATGAAAACAATCCTTATCTTTTTCAAAGTACCCTCTGCAAAGACACTTACCCTTAGAAACTTTTGTAATTACCCTACATGCATTTAAAGTTCCCTCTGAGGAAATTCCTTGCCTTTGCGAGCCACTTAGACTAAATTGGGTCCTTGGAAAGAACTTACTCATAAAGTTCCTTAAGTAAAGCCTCTAGACAAACCCAAAATACACTTGGTTAAATGAAATGAGATAGACACTTGGTTTTTTCATGGAACAAGTCTAACAAAGAACCTTGTTGAATGATTTTAGCTAAAACATGGATTGAAGTCTTATGGATAAAAGAGAGGGTGCCCATTTTTTACTCTAAATGACCAAAAATTGGCCAACACTAGTAATTATAAAAAAAGAGATATGCTAAAAATGTAAAGTACATCTATTGATTGACATAAAAATAAATTAAAAATAAGAGTACTTAGCTATTTTAGTGTGTGCATGTAGATTGGGTGAAACAGGTTGAAATTGGATTGAAATAGGATCTTGGAACAGTCATTAGATTTTATAAATTTACATTCTGGAGCCTCAAATGTTTATGTCAATAATACTATCAAATTTGGATGTAGGTGTCTGGTATGGAATATCAATTGTATTTGGGTGCAACCACCTATAAACTTTTAGGTTTTCAATTGTATTTACTTTAGTTTATTCAAATCTTGTGCATAGGATATCACTCTTTTTTAAATGATCAAACCCTATATTTTTCACCCTTGGAGTCACTATGGTAAAATGGGTTAGTGGGAACACAATGTCAAGCTACCCCAAGGACCCTTTCTATCAATGGGAACTGATTACATAGCCAATATTCTTAAGAGGGCCTTAGACTTATGTAGTTATCCCCTACATGTTGGCTTATGTGTGTATTGAGATGCAACATGTGATAAGAAAGTACATAGAGTGACCTAGCCTATAACTTGGTAATTATGGCCCATGGAGTGCTCAATCTATACTTTAGATCTATATATGAGTTGTCCCTATGACTGATTTTGAAATAAGAGAGAATAGGGAAGTTGTGCACACTTGAATGCTTTATTGGGTACCTTTTGTAAGTTACCTTGTGATTTTTTAGTTCTATGTTAAGTGAGGAATGAATGAAGATTTATATATATATATATATATATATATATATATATATATATACATATATATATATATATACATATATATATATATGTATATATACATATATATATACATATATATATATATCCCTTATGGAAATATCTTATATTCAAGCACTTAGACCGACCATAGATATACATTTCATTTTCAAATTTGATCACTGTAGGGCACTGGGAAATTAGTTTGGCATAAAACACTAGCATCGATGTAGGCATCTATATGGGACACAAGTTTCCATGAAGCTAGAAAACACATATAGGTCTAAAACTTGTAGAGGATGATAATAAGAAGGTTTATAACATTTTGAAATGTATAGAAGATCTGATCATTATAATAACACATGGTCGAATTAAGAAATAAGTAATACGCACAAGAGATAGTAAATGCAAGTATTTTAGTAATAAGAAGGTCTTAGGAACTAAAGGGTACATACATGAAAATTAATTTTAAATTATACAAGACTAAGGTTCTATATAATTTAGATTTAATGTCTACATTTCCCCCTTTTATTCTAGTAATAAAATTTTTTGTTTATAGGAAAATGATTTTGTACCTGGGTGTGTATAACACACCTTATCTTTGCATGAGCCCTACTTGATTGATTAGCTAGTGACTAACCTAAAATTAAGAACATGTTATAATATATAATTAGTGCATATAATATGAAATTGAATTAATTTGAAATAATTGAAAGTAAAGAAATCAAGGTAAGGAGTACACCGTGTATTGATGCAACTATATTTCCTTTTGACAATTTGATTAGAAAATATGCTTTATTGTGAAGTTTTGGAGATGATATTAGTAAAATAATAAAGCATGAAAGTGAAAATATATAAATTGGAGTAAAAATTTCTCCCAACCATGGAGAAAAGAGGAGTTTTCATCCAGTAGTTGAGATTAGCTCAACTATGCAACCCAATCATACTTATAACCTAGTAAGCATGAACAACCCAAATCAAATCACACCATAAAACTTGTGTGGGTGGATGATATAATCACTCCATAATATAAACTTGGTAATATTGAGTGATTTAATCACCTTAACCTTTCCAAAAGTGAACCAAATACTATAGTATATTGGCTCAATAATAATCCATAAAAGTTCATCCTAGTGTAGGCTAAACTCCATAAAAGTATTTTAAATATAACATATGATTTGAATTTTTAAATTTAAGGTGTATTTTTGTATGTAATATTCACCTCATAAGTTTCTCAAGTTGAAATTTGGGTATAACAATGGTACTAATGTATAGAATGCTACCACAAGTGTGTATTTGAATCATATAATTATGCAATTTGGCCAATTTTGAAAATTTTCAAGTCTGGAAGACATATTAACATGACATTCCCACACTATAATATGAAATTGAGAATTGGTATAGGTGTGGATAAAATTTTTCCATAACATGCCTCCATTGTAATATGAAAATATTGATTACTACATAAGTGTGGAAGCCATGCCTTTTTGGCATGCCCTCATCAAAATATGAAACTGTGAAAGTGTGAAAGTCATGCCTCTATGAAATACCCCCAATTATATGCTTCACCTAGTTTTGATGTTAGGGGAATTATAAAATAGTATTCACCTTACCTAAAAGGGAAATATAATTTTTGAATGTATCATGTAACATATAAGAGTAACATGTCTAGGTAGATACAATAATGAGGTACATAGTATGTGATCACATCAAATCCTAAGATGCATGATGTGAATCATGACAACATCTATACTTTAATATTATAATCTCAAAAAATAATCAAGGACACATACAAGAACACTCAAAATACACTCAAAATAGAATGGTCTAAGGAGACCTCAAACAAGGGGCATGTTCAAATGTTACACGATCAAAGAGACATGAACTAGTAAAATATCCATAAAGTAATAAAATACATATTTAAATGTCAACATATAACAAACTATGGCATATTAAAATGTCACAATAAGTGAACATAGGCATGGAGGTCACAAAAAATGGAGCATATTAAAATACTCAAAAAACCAATATAATACAAGACAAGACACTCAAAGAAGTGCATAAATGGAAAACATGGAACATATGCAACCAACATAAACATGTCATAATAGCTCCTAAATATATGTGTTAACAAAAAACATTAAGTACATAACATATCAAGTACACTACAAAAGATATAAACATGGATAAAGGCATGTGTAAGTATATAATCTCAGACATGATAATAGAAAATGATTACAAAATGATATAACTTGGGTGTATTGTGATAAAATAAGTAGATGCACCAATGTGAAAATGACATGAGTAGAGGGAAGGCCCAAAATCTGAAAGTGCATAGATCATGTACCTAGGTATGCCTATATCAAACTCAAATAAAGCATGAAACACATGTGAATATTGAAAGGAATGATATGTTGAAAATATTTTTGGAGTTTTGAATGATTTTCATTTATTTGGAATATTTGGAGATTTTATAAGATACAGAATGATCTCAAGAGGAGGATGAAAATATTTCAAGAGTTGTAAATTAATAACATTTCTTAAACTGAATGTGTCTTATATATGCATAGTGTAATCACCTAAAAGTGGTAATTGGATGCTAAGAGTGTCATTTGAGTCACCCTATCCCTAGGCTTGCCATAGACCTATTATAGAGATTCATAATTTCATTTCCAACAATTCAGTAGACCTTACTCACTTGCATCTAGTCAAGACATAGGCCCTAAACTATCACCTCTGACCCCAATCTAACATTTTATAAATTTTACTTAAAGGACATTAACACCACATTTGGGACACTATAGCCACACGATGCTAGTGTCCCCAACTGAGCACTAATATCCTTAGCCCTAACTCTTCCCAACATATAATTTTTCAAATATGTGCCCCTCCTAAGGTCATCCTAAGCTTATTTTCTTATTTTCACAAGAAACATAACCCTATATATACAAGTCTAATTCAACTCTATTCACTAGATGGAAAATAGATGCAAAAGTTATTTAAACCTAAGATAAAGTTGTGAAAAATCAAGGTATATTATCCCTATTATGCCATAATTTTATCATACTACTATATACAACAATCATAATTCTAGTTTACAAGAATTCAAAGGCTCAAACACATTCAAGGAATCCAAGGCCACTCTCATTCTATCATTCATTTGCATATACATCAATCACTAGGTGGGAGAACTAAATCAGACTTGATCCCTCTTCAAAGTATTGGTATGTAGGCAACTCTCTACATAATAGAGCATTGAGGATGTCCAGTCCATCCTAATAACACACCCAAATCTTTCTCATATCACACTTACAAAAATAACTAGGGTTTGTACACAAAATTAAGATTTATAGGTACAATATATAGCTACAGGATTCAATCTTAGAGGTACATAACACATAAACATAGGTGCAAGTTTTTCCTAAAAATAGGAACAATCCTAAAAATATGACATTAGCACCCCATCTTGGACACTACACACAGATGGTGTTGTTATCCAAATTGGGTGATATTATCTAGTGAATAGACAAATATTATAAATTGGCTTATGACACACATAATTGTTCATATCTCCAATTTCATAACCCGAATCATCTACAAAAGTCTATTTTTAGCTAAGTATATATTTCTCCATATTTATTGTTATTATTAGAAATTAAATCAAGGTCAAATTTATTTACAAATTAATAGGTTAATTATTACATATTTATTTCACTGATTTAGGCATCTTAGCCCTTTAACTGAATATAGGAATTACGCATGTAAAACCCTAAAATGTTAAATCATTTGGTGAACCCATCTAACATAAATCATTACATAAAACCCTAGATTTCATTAATTATTATTTTAATACAATACATTTAGGGCTACATACTTCTAATTTATTTTATTTTATTTAGACAACCTAGATAAATACAATCAATTTTGCATTAGGGTTTCAATTTATTTTATATATAATTTAAATTGTTGCAAAGAATCTTGAGCTTCTAAAAAGCCTAACACTAGATGGTCTTAGGTTTTGTATCCTTTTTCCTCCTATTTTCATTGGTTTTTATTAATTATTCATGATTCATATATTATATTATAGTATCTATATTTCAATTTATTTACTATATGTCACCTAAAAAACTCTCTCTCTCTCTCTCTCTCTCTCTCTCTCTCTCTCTCTCTCTCTCTCTCTCTCTCTCTCTCTCTCTCTCTCTCTCTCTCTCTCTCTCTCTCTCTCTCTCTCTCTCTCCCCTTAAGAAGAAGTGATAGACTAGGTGGTAATTATATAGATCACATCTATATTACAGCTATTTGATCCTATAACAAGGATAAGAAACCTATTACAACTCTAGATATGAATTCTTCACTTCTTGATTACGTGGAATTCAATGATAATGCATTTGAGGATGAGCAATATAACCAGGAACAATATCAAGTCCATATTAAGGATCAAGACACACTACCTCCACTAAATGATAATCATATAGTTGTGAATAAAGATGAGATATTACAAGGATTTCAAGATAGAAGCCATGAACAACCCCATGATCATGCATAGATTTTATAGGCCATATTAGAAATCAAGAATAAAAACAACAATGGTCAATATTTTACCCTTCTAGTTAATGATATTGTTACACCTTCATTGGGGCCCACTCAACCAACTCAGATAACACAACCAAAAAAATTTATTCGACCATCAATGATAACTATTCCACTTATGGATAGTTATTATCTTCTTGATGTATAATCCTTTATGTAGGAGATTTTTTCTCTACAATCTAAGGTGTTACATCTTAAGCAAAGAGCATATAAATCTTCTCATGCCATAGATTCTAATATTTTATTGCATACACCATTGGTGCATCACATTATGGCAACTCCTTTACCATCTAGTTTCATAGCACCCAGGATCACATTATATGATGGCAAGGGTGACTCAAAGCATCACCTTTGATCTTTTCATGTAGCATGTTTGGACTATGTGTCCAGTGATTGGCTTCTTATGAATGTATTTCCACGTAGCCTCAAGGATTATGCCTTACAGTGGTTCTATGATTTGCCTAACCAATCTACCACAACATTTAATCCTTTAGTAGATATGTTATTATCACACTTTTCTATCAAAATAATTGATAATATAGCATATGCACAAGTAGCACAACTCAAGAAAAATTCAAATGATCCCATAATAGATTATGTCTTACAGAATAAGAAAATCTTATCAAAATTGACTAGCCCCATGATAGATAAATAACTTTAAGATATTTCTAAATAGATTCTATTACCAACACTTCATGAATCAATATTATTTGAGACATTTCCCTCATTTACAGACATGTGCCACATAATTAAGAAAAGAGAGGTTAATCTCTTATCAATGGGAAAACTCAAATATACAACTATTAAGAGTTCAAAAAAAACCTCCATATAAGGTCAGAACCACAAATAAAAAAACAAATCAAAAGACAACAGTCAATGCAGCTTCAGATCCTTCTCCCATATTGGTTTTATTAGCTCCTTAGTGCAGAGTATTCACTAATCTACCAGAGTCACCAACATGAGTTATACTATAACTACTATAATGCAATGTCATATCCCTCCATCCTATTAAAGAGTTTGATATGACATGACCTCTTCCAAATATTTATGATTCAAATATATTCTATGAGTATCATAGGGCACCAGACCACACCACAAATAGATGCATTAGCTTGAAGCACAAGATACAAGACTTTATTAAGGAAAACATTATTGATATAGACACACCCACTAAGGCATCACAACAAAAAATAAAGTCACTTAAGATATTTTTGGATCCTTTTCCTAAGAATACAAATAATGAGGTAGGGGGTACATCAGGTGTTCATTATACATACCAGGCTCATCCACCAACTTCATATCACATAGCTACAAAGGAGACACATCTTCTACATAATATTATTGGCATGTATCACACTACAATGCCACCTAGACTTTATGATTCAAATATATTCTATGAGTATCATAGGGCACCAGACCACACCACAAATAGATGCATTAGCTTGAAGCACAAGATACAAGGCTTTATTAAGGAAAACATTATTGATATAGACACACCCACTAAGGAATCACAACAAAAAATAAAGGCACTTAAGATATTTTTGGATCCTTTTCCTAAGAATACAAATAATAAGGTAGGGGGTACATCAGGTCTTCATTATACATACCAGGCTCATCCACAACTTCATATCACATAGCTACAAAGGAGACACATCTTCTACATAATATTATTGGCATGTATCACACTACAATGCCACCTAGACCACTTATCACATTTTTAGAGTAGGATATTTTGGATGAAAACACATATTTACTTGCATTATTCATATTATCATATATAAACCACCATCATATTCATAGTGTCATGATTGACAATGGGTTAAGCATAAGCATGTACACCATGACACTCCTAAAATACTCAGGCTATAAAAAGTGGGATATGTTCTCTATAGATATAGTTATTAGTGATTTCAATGTCCATGTTCAAATCTCCATTGGGGATTTAGTAAATCCATTATAGGTGCGAGTAACACACATATCCACTTAGTTTCTAGTAGTACCTAGTGCAAGGGTATTTGACATTTAATTGGGAAAGCCATGGTTACAAAAGTTTAGAGCCATCCCATATATAGTACACTTATGCCTCAAGTATATACATTCTAAACAAGTGGTTAAGATTGAGGGTGACCCATATGAGTATAATCTTACCATCCCATAGGAATTTATAGCATAGATTCCATTCACACTTATAGCACCAACACTAGTTATAGTTCCAATTTCACTACCAGATATTACATGGCTATCTATTTTAATAGAGAGTATAGCTCTTATGTATACATAACAATGTTTAGTAGAGTCCTTAGATTAGGCTAGGTGTACTTCTAAAGTGTCTACACACACATACTCTTCCTCAAAGACCATTACTAGAGAGACCATTGCATCAAATATATGTTATAGATTACAAAGGACCTCCCTTTATGTACTTCATACCAATATCAATTATATTGGTGTCAAGGGGTTCTAAACATAGGAACCTATATCACTTAAAACTTCTACATATACCAAATGGGTCCCCAAGAACCCTATAATTCATAGGGCATCACAATTAGTGCCACAACATCATAACATCACTACTCAAGAAACTTCAAGTTCAAATTCTATAACACATAAGATCATGGGCTCATAGTTTCCCTTTCAAATAACATAGACAATCATTATTACACTCTTTTACATAGGTCATGGTGATGGTGAGCCTCCCATGATATTCATTGATTAGTAATATTTCTACCCTTGTACATATTTCCTTCTCTCTCTCACTCCTTATTCATAGTTTACTTTCATATGCTTATACATAGCTTATACTTAGAAAACAAAAAAATAATATAATATCTCAAAATACAAAAAGATTCAAATATTTCAAAAAACCAAAATTTTTACAAATTATAGGCATTATTTTGTTTACATTTCTAATACTTGCCAGATATTGCATATTGCTATCTATTTGATGTAGTTGGTTTTATCATACACATATGTTTCACTTGTTTTTGTCGAGTGATTGTAGATTCTAGATAGGACTCCAATCCACTACACTGATCTAGACCAACTATCATCTGCCCATTGGGGGAATTTACACTAATCTAGGTTTATACATTGCTACATCTACCCACTCAAGGGCATCTTATACATAGTTGTTACATCTAGGTTTTATCTTTACATACTATACATTCTAGCTATACATTGATTTATCTTGAAATTGATTAATATTATTCATTTCTTAAATTTTTTGCTAACTATTAATATATGCACCCTGGCATCTACATAGATTTGTATTACATAGTTATACATGCTTTCATTTCTAGTTACTAGATTAGACTTGATTGTGTTACTATGCTTCTTACATCTTTAAGGGCATTTAAATTTGTCATTATTACTTGGCTTTTATGCCACTTCTCTATCTGTATGACTTGGACATGTGCCCATGTTCCTTTTGTGTGATCTTTCATGATTCTATATGCGAACATTTGAACATGTCCTTCTTTGTGTCTCTATGCCAAATTATTTGTTATTTGTATATGTGGGCATTTGAACATGACCTTGTATGTTTTCATTCTCATATTTAGTGACATGTTTTCATGTCCCTTGTATTGTGGCCCCTTGGCCTACTTATTGTGTGCCTCATGTGCTTGTATGTTTAATTCTTTGTATGATTTTACACCATGACACTTGTATTTTCTTGTTACACACACACACACACACACACACACACACACACACACACACACACACACACACACACACACACACACACACACACACAATAGTTTTTGCTGCCATGAGGGACCTCATGCATCTATCTATCCTACTTGGGAGCCTTGATGGACATCATGCCCCATCCCCCTAAGTATTTACTTAGATTTTACTATTGTTTTACATTTTTTACATCTATCTTGACACCCTTGTCTAATTATAGATTACAGCACACATCTTATATTTCCTAGTATTGCTTAGATACATTAACATTCTTATGTTATATTTTAAAATTATATTAGAATATCATTCTTTGATTGACACATTTTGTAGAGATACTTATTTAGATGGAATTTATTCCACAAATTCAACAACTATCCTAAAAATGGGGGAATTTATAGGGGTTTTCACAGAGATTAAGATCCTATTTTGCTTTTCATAGATACATTTTAGTACATAGGCTCAATTTTAAAAATCAGACTCAGAGCAGACACAATATAAAATAGAGTTTAATAGTCTATTCAGGCCACATAGAGATCAAACTAGATAAACATTAGCACCTAGATTGGGACACTAGTCCCATAGGGCACTATTATCTAATACAAGTCACTACTGTTCAATAGTCCTAGCCTTAGGATAGTCTAGTTCATTCAGACTAGTAAACTAGGTACAATATAGATTTGCTTAGATAGAGTCATAGGTTTGGTAGTTATGTTCAAATTTAACTCAGATTTAGTCATTTCATTCTAGATCCATACCATTTATTTAGATTTTGGGGCATCATGTGTAGCATGATCACTATACATTCAGATCATTACACAAATTCAAATATTACATACTTAATTCAAATTTAGTATCATTTGATACCAGATTGGGGGCATGTGTGTGACACATAATTTATATATAGTTAGCTTCAAATAGGTTGATCAAATGGAATGGAAAAATCCATGTCATTCTCTACATTGTATACACTTTCTATCATATTCTGAGTTGTCACCATATTCATGCCTTACTCCATCTGTAGTGGTTAGCATTCTTGAGTGTCTCAGAGCCACCTAATATACCTAAGTGGATGCAAAGCCAAATACACAGTTAGATTACTTAGATATTTTTAGCACTTTAAAAAAACTAGTTAAAGATGCATCTACTTCACACAAGGGGTAATGATGGAGTCATGGCCTACTTAAGATCTTGAACCACATACATGAGAGGGTTTGAAATAATTCTAGTTTTATCTAAGTTATTCACAGAGATTGAGATCTACCAAGAAAGGGTGGGCAATGATGGAGTCAAAAATAGATTGAGTTCTTGAGCCACCCATATAAGGATTGAGAAAGACATCAGCTCGGTTCAATTTATTTAATGATATGATCACTATATACTTTCACACATGTAGGTTATCACTAAGCTAATGCATTGGTTTGCTTACCCAATGAGGTGTATTCATTCATTTCCTTTATCTTTACTTAGTTATTTAATTTCATCATAGTCTTTTTCTTTTGATTATCTCATTAGTAAGTATTTATTCTTTCATGTTTCATTACAGGACATTTATTTGGATCATGTTTCACATACGTAAACCTAGATTCACATATTCAAACTTAGCTACATGGGCTTCACTTCCAAGGTAAGTCCATGTACACTTATTTTTCATTTATACTAGTCATTTGGATTTGATACATTACTAGCATAAATGGGGGAGGGGGGATTTAATCACCTAAAATTGGTAATTAGATGTTAATATTATCACTTGAGTCACCCTATCCCTAGGCTTGCCATAGACCTCTTCTAGAGCCTTACACTTGTATTTTTAGCCATTCAATAAACCTTGCTCACTTTTAGCTAGTAAATACATAATCTCTAAACTATCACATCTAAACCCAATCCAAAAATTTTATAATTATGCTAAAAGGACATTAAAACCACATTTGGGACACTACATCCACATGGTGCTAGTGTCCCTAACTAGGTAGTATTATCCGCAATTGGGTTCTATTATTCTTATCCCTAACTCTTCCCAACATATACTTATTCAAATGTGTGCCCCTCATAAGTTTAGCCTAAGCTCATTTTCTTATCCACACAAGAAACATAACCCTATATACACAAGTCTAATCTACCTCTATTCTCTAAATGGAAAATAGATGTAAATGATAAAACCTAAGACAAAGTTATGCAAAATCAAGGTACGTTGTCCCTATTATGCCCTAATTTATACATACTACCATATACAATGACCCTAAGTATAGTTTTAAATAATATCAAAGGCTCAATCAAATTTAATTCATCTAATGACACTCTGATTCTAGCGTTCACTTGCATATACATCAAGCACTAGGTGGGAGAACTACATCAGACTTGATCCCTCTTTAAAGTATTGTATGTAGGCAACTCTCTACATAGTGTGATGTTGAGGATGTCTAGTCCATCCTAATAACACATTGAAATCTTTCCCATAACACTCTTGTAAATAAAAATAGGGTTTACACACAAAATCAAGCTTTAAAATTATAATATACAGCTACAAGCTTTTGTCTTAGAGGTATAAAACACATAGACATAGGCACAAGTACTCCCTATAAATAAGAAACATCCCAAAAAGAGTACATTAGTTCCCCATATTAGATAATACACATAGATGGTGTTACTATCCAGACCAGGTGCTACTATCTAGTGAACAATAAAATATCATAAACCTTCTTGTGATACTCAGAACTACTTAGATCACTAATTTTAGAACCTAGATCATCTATGATAGTCTATTTTTAGATAAGTCTATATTTATCCATAGTTATTGTTATTATTAGAAATTCAATCAAGGTCAAATTCATTTATAAATCATTAGGTTAATTATTTCACTAATTTATAAATCTTAACCCTTTAACTGAACATAGGAATTACATATGTAAAACCCTAAAAGGTTAAATCACATAGCAAAATCAAAAAGTGTATTATGCTCTTTTGGTAAGTTTTTACTTATTATCTTTTCTTGAGAAATATTTTCCTTTGTTGATTGTATCCATGATACTATGAGTTTGGCATTATATTTGGTTAAAAATGGACAAATATGTACTATAATGGAGTATGATTTTGATCCAGGTGTGACATTACATTGGATAGATCCAACACACAAATCAGATGCAATAACTATATTCATGTGTTCAATGTTATATCCCAGAAATGTAAAGAATTCTCAAGTATATACATTGAATTCACAATTTGGGTCAACTATGATATTTTTACCTTGCTTAATATGTATGCAAGGTTCAATTATTTTATAGTTTTAGGAATGATTGATAATTGCTTCATATGAAGGCACATATTTTACATTATCCTTTGGATGCATTTATTATTTTTTGTGGGATTATTCCTTGTGCACTTCATTTTCATTTGTAGGTTCTTGATATTTTGCATTAAAAATGTGAATAGGTATCTTTGAATGATTTACATTAGTTTTTCCAATATATCCCAAGTCTTGATGCTCATTCTAATCAGATGTGGAGATAAGATGAGTTATGCTTTGAGAATGTTTTCCTAATCCTTGACATTGATAACCAAAGTTTTACAAATATTGCTTTCCAAAACCATATTGTTTGCAAATTTGAGTATCATTAATGAGACAAATTAGTATCCTTTTCTTTATCTAATTTTTATTTTTGAATAATTTATTGTTCTATGTTTGATATTTACAACTATTTTTTCTCTGAATATTTATTTGGTAACCATATTTGTTGTTTTGGTACTTGTGGTTTAAGAGAGGTATTCATAATTTAAGTTTGTTATGTATCAATGATATGATCACCAATAGCTTTTTGAATTTGTATTTTTCATCTTTAATTCAAAACAAAAATTTCTATGATACCATGCATTCTATGATATGCACAATAGTATTTGGATCTCCTTATACGATGTAAATGGGGTAATTGGATCACTTTGTTTTGAATCATTTCTCTTAGGGTTTCACTTATAATCTTAGTATCTTTTTTTATAATAATTTAATCACTTTTTTAAATGTGATTTGTTATAGCCATGCATTTGGATAAAGGACTCCTTTTGGATTAACATTGGTAGATGAAGATGCAAACACATAATTCCTAGCATGTTTTGGATTTTTCATGTATATAATATGATTTTATAATGATGTAAGCCTTGAAATAAAGTATTGATATTGATTTTTTAACTCTCCTATTAACTTTATCCTAAGTATGATTTGATATTTTAGGGCTTCATAAGAAGAAGCCCTAGGTGCTTCAAGTTGAATATGCATACATGTACCATCTACCTTACCCCTTGATGGAGTGATAGCATGGACCTAATTAGAGGGATGGTAGTTATCACCCTACTCAGGGTTAGGAAAAATAAAAAGTTCCTTTTTAGCCATATTAAACATGATTTTAGTAAAATAAAATTTATTTTTTGAAATAAAGTGTAACAATTGAGAGATCAAAAAAATGCTAGAGCACACTAGGAGTTGCATGGAAAGATAGAGGTCAGGTTCACCTAAATTTTAACCCTAAATCGATATTAGTCAATATAGTATAGGGTTAATAATATATAAATGAATAATCACAAGGGTGATAAATAGATCTATAGTAGGCTAATTAATTTGTAAACTGTAATAAACAATATTCTAAATTTATAATACTGAGATATGCTAAGAATTGAATGTGCAACTATTGATTGATGTTACAATAAATTAGAAACAATGGGACTTTGTTTACTATGTTAATGGAAATATGGTTTGAAACAAAATGGAAGTAGACTATATCATGATCCTAGAATAGTAGTTATATTCTATAAATTTGCATTCTGGAGCCTCAAACACTTGTGTTAGATCTAGACAGTTGCATTGATGCTAATGTCTAATTTGGATGTAAGTGTATAATATATGATTTTAATTTTATCTCAATACAACCACTTAAAAACTTATAATTTTTTTTTCAACTTTACTTTTATGTGTTTAGATCTCATGCACATGTTGTCACTTTTTGTTAAATGATCAAACCCTAGATTTTTCACCCTTGGAGTGACTGTGGAAAAAATGGGTTAATGGGTACATAATGCCAAGTTTACCTAAGGGAACCTATATAAATATAAACTATATACATATACCATATTATGAAGAGGACCTAAAACTTATTTATTTCTCCCCTGTGGGTTGGTATATGTGTGTATCGAGATGCAATGTATGATAAGAAATTACATAGAGTGACCTAGCTTGTAACTTGGCAAGTATGGATCATGGAGTTTTCCTTCAGTAATTTAGACCTATAGGTGGTTTATTCTTATGACTTATACTAAAAAAGGAGAGAATAAGGAATTTATTCTCACTTTAATGCATGATTTGGTACCTTTTATAAGTTGCCTTGTGATTTTTTAGGTCTATGTTAGGTGAGGAATGAATTAGGTTTGATCTTGTATATATCAATCCCTTTTGGAAATATCTCTCATTAAATAACTTAGGGTGACCATAGGTATACTTTTCATTTAAAAATATGATGACTTTATGGAACTTGACACTTATTTTGGCATAGGACACTAGTATCGACATAGGCATCCAATTGGGACATAAGTTTCCAGGAAGATGGAAAATTAGTAAAGGTCAAAAACTTATAGATGATGATAAAAATAAATTTAATAACATTTTGAGTAGTATAGATGGCTTGGTCATCATAATAACACATGGTTAGACTAAGATATAATAAATAGGGATAGGAGATAGTAGATACAAGCCTTTAGCTAGCATAAAGGTCTTAAGAATTAAAGGGTATATCCATGAGAAGTACTTGCCAAGTATACAAGATTGAGCTTCTATATAATTAATATTTAATATCTACACCAAGTTATTTGATCTAGTCATCTCAGTTATAAACCATTTATATAATAAAAGGTCCCTATCAACTCCTCTTTTTACACCCATCACAATCTCTCATCAATAAATAATTGATTTGTCTACCTCTCTTTGGTAGTATGTCCCCACCAAAAACTCAATGGTTATTTATTCCCATGACCAGATATATAAGAAAGTGGTTAGGCCAATGTTAACACTTTTCATATATGTGGCTAAATACAAGTCATGATATAGTTGTGTTAATATTATTGAGCCCCATAGAAACACTCACCCAGCTCCACCATATATGAAACCATGTCCCCTAGACTAATAGGAAAGAATCATCCATTCTTATCATGCAAAAAAATACTATTGAAAATAGACATAAGCATCAATGTAAGCTGATCTATGGTCCCTATCTACATGCACTTATCTATGTCCAATTAACCCCTATACAATCCCACCCTCATATGCCCTACTAATCCCACATTATTACCATATGTGTCCCTAACTACTAATAAATTTTATATCCTCTTCAATGGATATTTTATATACACCAGACATCCTCTAGCATCAATGTCAACTCCCTAGCCACAAAGTAAAACATGCTCATCTTATTGTGCCACTTCTCCACTAGTGTCATAATCAAGTACCTATCTATCTTGATCATGGGCATCTGTGTTACATGGTATAGTCATAGACTACCAAGGTATGCACCTATCATAGAACTATTGATTATTATCCATGTGATGCAATAATGGGTAACCTCTCTTATAATCATTACAAGTTATCCTATTAGTATATATACTTCAATAACCTGTCTAACAATTCATCTAAGAATTTTCCATCCTCCCCATTTATCCATATGTTCTCTCACTTCTTCCCATGACTACCCTTTGAGAAAATCCACTTATTTATATCCAAATTCAATTATTTTAAAGATGAATTCATTTTTGATCCATTCACAACATTGATTTACACCCTACTTCAAACTTACATATATCAATGATGAATTGTCTATTCATGAAGTGAATTCACTTCTATGTAAGGCCATATTTGTGTTTTACCTATTTATAAATCTACTTCAAATTTTGGTAAATCCAAGTATAATTATTTTAAATCCCCATCCAAAAATATATATTTCATCACAAATCCACTAATTATCCTAAAAAACTAGTGAATCCTATATTTTTTCACATGAATTTGCATTTCACATCATCAGAGCCACCTTTTGTGGAAGCAAAATCACTGCAAGGGAAACTATTCCTTATAGAAAATTTTATCTTATCCTATTTATAACCATAATAAATGATCTTAAATTTAAAATTCACTCAAATTTAGGGTCCTCATTGTGTTACCAAAATCCTCATTTCTATGTAACTCCCATACTCATTCTCCCTAATGGTGGTGGTGTAAAATGTGGTCCATCTCCATGAGTCTCTCTCATGTCAATTTAGAGATCAAATTTTCTAGTGGATAGGGTAAAAATGAATAGATTTTAACCCTCCTCTAACTTATTTAACCCCCCATTCCCTCCATTTTAAACCTTTTTAACTACCATTTCATCCTAATTTATTTGTTTTCTTCTAATTTTTGTTTCAAAAATCATATTTATCATCCCCATTTTTTCCTGTCAGTTATTCCATTTAATTTCTAACCAATGTCCCATTATACATCCATATTTTATCTTTAAAATCTTTCCCGTCACTATCCTAGTTAGGTTCCTTGAGACAAATTTTAGGCATTCTCTTGCCATCTTATCACTACTCATCACCTTATTATTCCCTTTCTATGAGAACTAATTTAGTCTAAAGTCCATATAAATTATGTAGGCAGTGTTGAGGTTTTTGAGGAAAAATCAACCACACTAACTCATTTTCCTCCTTTGTCCCTTGTCGACTCACACTTTTATCACATTCCCCTTCATCATGTCACTTTCTCTTGTTTTTTGTCAACATCATTTTATTTTTTCAATTACATCAGCATCATTCAAGTGCCAAATCAAATTTTTGAGCTATAATTGATCAATTGCATCTAATAATACTACTTATGCTCCCATACATACATATTGGTTAGGGAAAATCAAACATGTGGATACTTAGTCAATCATAAATAAATCATTTAGGGATATGTCTTGTCCCCCTAGCATAATCCATCATCTAATCCTAGTTCGCATCTCTCCTTGGCATACATCCTTACCAAGGATACATCCAAAGCTTGCGACACTCATCTAATAAATTTAATCATTTATCACAAATATCTCTAGCATGTGTCTGTACTAGGGATACATCTAAATCTTGTGACACTTATCCAATCAATCCAATCTAATCCCACAACTATACCCAAAAGGCATCTTTGTAGGGATAAGTTCACAACTTATGTCCTCACTTATCAATCCATCCAAATTTAAGGCTTCCACCTCTCATAAATCATTTATTGGGGAATGTATAGGCTTATAATTGTCTCATATTTTCACTCCCTCACATATGTGTTTGTTAGGGACATCATCAAATCAAGTCCTTAAGTCTAATTGTAACTCATTACTTGTGCACATTATGTCATATTCATCACTTCCAATCATATCCAAACCCATCTCCCTTCTATCATGTACATCATAAACCCTCTATCTTTTATCTAGACATCTCAAACCTCATTTTATTTTGAGTGTCCATTTATCTCATTCTTCCCCACATGACCCCTCAAGGAAGCATCACCCATCCTAACTCACACTAACTATAACATGTACTAACTATAATCAACTTACTAACTATATTACTCATCACTTCTTTGAAAAATAATTACTTTTTTCAATCATAATGTCATTTCAAAGAGTGTAAAAATGTATACATATAAAATTAACCCATTCCTATATCATTTCTAATCTTTCCATTATTTGTCACTAATTTTTGTTATTTACCACTAGTTAACATCATGTTCCTAAGACTACTTCCATCCTAACATTTCCTACATCATACCAACCTTATAACTCATTCCATATAAATTAATTATCTTATTAACATCCCATTTATCCCTAATTATAGATGATATTCTATGATTATTTTAACACCTCAGTCTTGTACACTTGGAAAACTCATGACCCTAGTTGTTTCTCTTAGTTCTATACATGCATTGTTTCCACAAGCCTCACATCTACTTTATCTTGTGCCCCTTGGCCTATCTCTTAGTCTAAACAACCTTATATTGATGGTAGAGATGCAAGTGTCCAGTGCCCTAAAAGTCATTCAATTGACAAATGAAATGTATTATAATGGTCAACTAAGTGTTTTAATATGAGTTATGTCCTGATATGATTGGTATAACTATAATAGCAATCCTCATTTATTACTCAACTATGAAACCTATCAATCAAACCAAAATAGAAATCAAGAAGATCTCAAATTTCCAAAAGCTTTCATATTGTACCCTACTCTAATATTAGTCAAAGAAACAACCTAGCTATAAGTTTGAAGTACTAAACAATTAATCTATTAGTATTATCAAGGTGTAAATATCCTCTTAAATTGCAATCAATAGTAGTTCTAAAATGAAAATAAATAGCTTTTAGAAATAATTCAAAATAACATGTAGAACATAAGAGACACTAATATAACATGATTCACCCAATGGTCTACATCCACCAGAGAAAGTTGTCTAGCATTTTATTACTAGGAACAATGGGGAGAATAAACTAGTGATAACACCTGTCACACCTTTTTGCTTTCTCTCAAGCTCCTTTTGTATATTCATCTATGCTAAACTTATACAAAGCTTAAAACCAAGCTTGCATATAAATACTTAATTAGCCTTCATTTCCTTCACCTTCTTCTAAGAATTCAAGGGTGTAATAGTTCAAATTACAAGAGGAAAGACATGATTTTATAACATTTTCAAGAGAGAGAGAATAAAATACGAGAGATAAAATATGGAACCATAACCCACTTGGAGGAATAGGATAAAAGAAGAGCATCTTAATGATGCTCCATGATCACCTCCATGTGCCTCTAAAAGAATGGGTACCAACCCACATGTTTTGATGGAAAGAATGAATATCTTCTTAGTCCTTTTCCCCCACATGACCAAAATAAGACAAAACTCCCACTTGACCACAAGAAGACAAAAATTTAACAATCACGGAGCCCTCACTATAAATTGTACCCCACATGCACCCATGTGCAAAATTAAAGGCATCCATGTGCCTTAGTGTAAAAGGGCACCCCACTTAACACCTCATCAACTTTAAAACATGAAATATCCTCCATGGGCCATGCCACATCACCTAAATACAACATCACCATGAATATTGACTATTAATATTATATGTGAATGGTGACTACACTCTCAACATGGTCATAAGGTCATATTTTCTAAATTACAAGCTAGGTCACTATTGTACTTGATCTACACATTTCATGATTCACAAAGAAGCTAACAAGGGGAGAATTACATGAATATAAGGCCCTATTATAGATTATTGGCTATGTAGGCAGTGCTCTTTGATGGTGGGGTCATTATGGGCTATTTTTACACTATGTGCCCACTAACCCATTTTTTCCAAAGTCACATTAAAGATGTAAAGCTAGTTTTTTTACATTTCACTAGAAGTGATAGTCCTGGCCCATATCTGAATGCACCAGAGAAAAGGCAAATCCAAACCTAGAAGCATCTAGGTGGTCTCATCCTATTTCAATTATTATTTCATATAAGACACTAGCATTAAAAATAGACACTAGAATCGATGCAACTATCCCAAGACGATACAAGTATCTAGAGAGATAGAGGCACCAAATCTAGAATCTAACAATTGATTCAAAACTATCTTCCTTCATACTTCCTACTTGTATCATATTCAACATTGTATTAGCATAAAAAACAACTAAGTAATTCATTTTATGTCATTTGTATATCTATCATAATTATACTTTCCATTAATAACCTATCTCATCACAATAAATTTAATGTATGCTACATCTGATGTTTACACATTAATTATTTGGTTGTATATATAATATTCACTTTTGTGCCATATACTTTATATATCCTTAACCCTAACCACTAAAATAGAATCCACATCTAAAATTAGGATTAGACATTTGGTAAACCTGACCTTTGAACATCAAACCCTAGGCTACCTAGGGTTTTATGATTTATTTTCCTATTAATGATCCATGATTGATAAAACTTGAAATCATGTTTTCCATGGACACATCTCTAAATTATTTCATGGTCTAATACCTTATAGTTGTAATGGTTTTCTATGTTACTTCTCTTGTCAAACATTATAAGCAAATTTGTGATAACAATGTGAGGGTTTTAATGAAATAACAACATTTGATATCTCTCCATAGGTCCTCAGGTAATAATATAGAGGTGGTATCTAGATGCCGACATGAATGCTCTCAGCCATTTATTCTATCTAAGCCTTATTTGAGTGATTATTACCATCCCATACTGTTATTTTCCCATGGCTTATAATGGATTTTGTGGTCTATGATGTTATTACTAGAAGAGGTAATGTTGCCCAACTTACACCATCACCTATTAATATATAATAGGTGCCTCCTAAGCCTAAAATTATGATAAAATATAAGGGTTATGATCTTATTGACCAACTAAACAATACACATGCTAAAATATATATAATTTAGCTCTTAAAATAATCTAATGTTTACGAGGACATCCTATATGAGACATTGCATGAAACTCAAGTTCCAAATGATATCGAGTTTGTTTATTTTATAGATATCATGAAAGATATTTTAAAAATTCCAAACTTATTAACTTTGACCCAACTGAATTGCCATCTAATTATTGATCAAGATTTACCTTTGTTCATACAAGTGATAATGCAAAATAGGCATCAATATCAATTTCTTAACCACCATGGCAATTAGCACCAATCAAATTCAAAAGTTTATTATGCATATCTAGGGGTTAAATAATTCACATAGTCTTCTAGTTTGTCAAATTACATTGGATGTGACATTAGGACCAAAAATCATTGCATCTACTTTTCAGGTAATGTCATAATCATTACATTACAATGTACTTTCAAGTAAACTTTAAATACATTCAATGGAAACTATCCCATCAACACTTAACCAATGTGTGAAATTCATAAATGATGGGGATTTATTAAAAATTCAAACCAATGATGAACCTTTAATATTTTACAAAATGATATAATCTAAAATCAAAGGCATTCCTACATTATTAGCACCTAAACAATGCATTCCTATTGAACACACATGCACTTATGAAATAGGTGAGTCAAGTACAATGGATCCTCCATATCCATATGCAAATGAGGTACCACATATTGATATGTACACAAATGAATATAAAGATAAGGAAAAATTAATGATTCATTAAAACCACAAGATCCTCCTTCATTTGATTTTCATTTATTGGTCAATACTGAGTAGAATGATGGGCATGTTTTTTAATACTATGATAGTGATGATGATGTTGATCATGCTATGACAAATGAAAAAATATATGCACTAAAACTTGATCCACTTAAACACCTTTTATATAACTTATTTAAACCCATTGGGACTATTACATAATTAATCCACTTACAAAAGACACAACACCGAATCTAGACAAGGGGAATATAAACATAGCAGTTGAGCATGTAAATGCTTATTACTCAATCCACCCCTCATGGTTAAAAGCATTGAGCCAACCTTATAAAGGTAAAATGAAAATATACCATGTGAATAATGTGGAGTCTTCACTAAAAGCCACACAACCTATCAAAGGGCCAAATCCTTCCTATCTTTCAAATGAGAACTATCTTTCAAAGTGACCAAAGAATGAAGAGTTAAATATTACTACTAATATTTACAAGGTATATTTCCACCATATCCATTTTGACATGAAAAAATTGTATAAAACTTATGGAACTACATTATTTGAATGCTTAAATGAGTTTATATACCCTCCACTGATGCCAGAATCCCACGAATATATTCGGTTACCTATTGATTGTGGTACATGTGTGGTGATTGCAACCATATGTATACTAGACCATGATCCCCATTTGAAATTAAAGATTAGATAAAATTGGTTAGATGAATGGCAAGCCAAGATTGATACTAAAAATATGTGTGTTAACTTTCTTGATATGGGCACAGAGATTTGTATACTGCATGATGGATATAATTATCTGCCTACATCGTTAGCTTCACAGAGGCCATTGGACAAGTATATTGAAGAAGAGGAAATCCATAATTATAAAATCAATTGAGAAATATTTTTATAAATGGTCCCACACATTTATAATATGAAAAATTCCTTAACTAAAACTCTTAAACCATCCAAAAATTAAAAAAAGTTCAAAAAATCATTCAAAAATCCAAAAACATTTTTAACATTTACATGTTCTATTGTCTCCTTGACAACTATGTGTTAGTTCTATGTTGAGGACTAGCATATCATTTACTATTACATACACATACATATACACATGCATATACATATACATGATATAATTATGGGTGTTTGGCCTTCCCTATACACACACCATTAGTAGTAGGGAGCATCAATTTTCTCTAATCTTTTGATACATAATTTATATGATTTGATGATCACTCTACACTATCATGTTTGAGTTTACATGTGTACTTATACATGCCTATTATCCATGATTATACATTACATAGGGTACTTGATAGGTTATATAATTGAATTTTTTCTGACACATTCAATCCATGGACCACTATGATATGTTTATGTTGGTTACTTATGATTTTTCTTTACACACTTCCTTGATTGTTTTGCCTTGCTATTGTCTTGATTTTTTGAGCATTTTAATATGCTTCATTGTATGTGGCCCTTATGCCTATAATTGAATTTTTTTACATTTAAATATGTCATTAGATTCTATGGATATTTTAATATGTCATTATTTACCTTTATGGACATTTGACTAAGTCATGTCCTTTCAATTTCATGACATTTGAATATGCCCCTTGTTTGTGGTCTCCTTAGACCATTGCCTTTTGAATTGATTTTGAGTGCTCTTGTGTGTGTGATTTTTTTTTTTTGAGTTTGTACTATTATTATTTAGACATTTATATGATATTTATCATGCATCTTATTCCTACATGTGATCACATTAGTTTTGTGTACTTGTTACATCTACCGAGACATATTTCATTCTATATGCTACATGGTTGCATTCACACATTTATAGTTGTCTTACCCTTTTAAGGTGAGATAACCACTAGGTATTATCCTTACCTCACATAAAATGGGGCTAATATTAATAGATACATGTTAGGGTGACATGGATTCCACATGTTCATAGTTCTCATATTGCAGTGGGGGCATGATTTGGAAGCATGTTCTCCACACTCACACAGTATATGGTACTTACAACAATTTGCAAATTTAATTGGGGAATTTCATGGTGACATGGATTCCACACATTCAAAGTTTTTATATTATATTATGGGCATGCTTTGCAATCATTTTATCCACATTCATTTATTATGGTACTTATAATTCACATATATAGTGGGGGCATGCTTTGGAAGCATGTTCTTCACACCTATCAATTTTTAGCATATCCAATTTATAGTGGGAACATGTTTTGAAAACACATCCTCCACATTGGTACTTATATAAATTTCATATTTATTTATATAAATTGTAATCATGCTTTGGAAACATGTCATCCACACTTACATAGATTTTTGATTTGGCCAAAATATAGAATTATATTATTCTAATACACATTTTTTGTAGAATGCTATACATGGTACCATTGTTACACATGGTTTCACCATTATACAAATATAATGTTCATATGTTATGCAATATGTGCCTAATTTTCAAAATCCAAATCAAATTTAGATTCTAAAACTATTGTATGTACTGATACCTAGAAAAATTTTATGGACTTTAGCAAACCAATCTACAATAGTAGTCGGTTCACCTTTTAGTATGGTTGGGGTGAATAAATCACTCAATCTTGCCAAGTTTTTAGTTTGGACTTGATAATCTAAACTCAATAGGTTACAAGTATCATTCAGTTGCATAGTTGAGCTAATCTCAACTATCAGGTAGCAACTCACTTTTTCTCCAAAGTTGGGGGCATGTTCCTTCCAATCAGGGTAAATTTTAGTGGTGAATATTTGTTAATTCACAAATATTCCTATTTTTAAATTTATTTTTAGTGATTTTTGAGGGATAATACATAGGTCCAGGTCACCTAAAAATTAGGAATGTAAGCTATTTCCTGGGTCAGCTCACCAAACATTTAAAAATAAATTTATGGTCAGGCAACCATTTCACCTTATATATATATATATATATATCAAACATGATGCCATGAGTAACCATCAAATTTTAATTTTAGAAACCACCCCATGATATCAAACAAGCAACCCAATAGAAAGACATAGATCCCTTATCAATAAATAAGTAAAACTGAATACCCAACATGTAGCCTAATGTCATCCATGTTAGTGGGTTATAACGATCGATAAATCTAGTAGACCAATTGCAATACACCATAGAACTATAAGTTAGCCATATTTAGTTTCACCATTCAACTTCACTCTTCAGATAAACCATCTAGATGAACCATTTATCTACACCATCTAGTTGTTCCATTTGGTTGCATCATTCGATAGTGTTTTCTTGGTGTAGCCGAATAGTTGTATGAAAAATAAAAAAATAAAAATTGGCCTCTCCACCTAGTGAATTTCCCACCATGCATATCAAATTCAGCATGCCTAGAAAATAGTTATCTATAGATTTACCAATGAAATGTAAGGGTTTTTTTGATAAGGACTCTTAAAATTTACTCTCTCTCTCTCTCTCTCTCTCTCTCTCTCTCTCTCTCTCTCTCTCTCTCTCTCTCTCTCTCTCTCTCTCTCTCTCTCTCTCTCTCTCTCTCTCTCTCTCTCTCTCTCTCTCTCTCTCTCTCTCTCTCTCTCTATTAGATATATGCACTTTTAAATAATTATCTATATTTATCCTAATCATAGTTTTATATCTTTAAAATGATACATCTTTTACAAAAAAAAAAAAATTACAGTAAGAAAGGTAGTTACATTGACACACAAATGTACTCTTAAACCTTGATCTTTCAATTTCAAACTATTTCAAGTACTTTTGACCTAGATTATATGCACTGATTATATACACTGTAACATGCTCTTGGTTTCAATTTGCTCACCAGTAAAACACTCAAACCTAGCCCTAGTAAAACACTCAAATTCAACTTAAGCAAAGGCAAGGTGTGCATACACACACAAGTACTTATTCATTTCCTTTAAACTAGTAATTTCATTATTAAATTAATTGGGGGGGGGGGGCGAAAAATGTAGATGATATTTTTTGATTATGTATCACCTCAGTCTTGTACACTTGGAAAAATCATGACCCTATATGCTCTTCTTAGTTTTGCACATGCCTTACTTATGTAAGACTCCTATCTACTTTATCATGTGCCCCTTGGCCTATCTCTTAGTTTGACTGATCTAATATTGATGACATCGACATCTCATCTTGCCTAGAATGTTTAAAATGTACTTATCTTACACCTCTACAAGTTATGAGCCTATGCCTCCTATATTTCTCCCTAGACACTAATGTTTAGGGTCAGACAATAACATCAACATTACTATCCTACCCAACATAAGTGTTTGGTGCCCTAAAATTCATCTAATTTTCAAATAAAATGTTTTAAAATCATCAACCTAAGTGCTTTAATGTGAGTTATATCTCCTGATATGATTGGTATAAATAAAATATCAACCCTCATTCATTACTCACCTATGAAACCTAGAAATAAGACCAAAAAAAACACTCAAGTTACCAAAATCTTTTCGATTCTACCCTATGGTCATTATTGTACTTGCTTTACATATTACATGATTCACACACAAGCCAACACATAAGGGAGAACTCCATGAGTCGGAGGCCCTCTTCTAGAGTATTGGCTATGTAGGCAACACCTTTTGACAATGGGGTCATTTTAGGTTAGTTTGACATATGTACAACTAAATTATATGTTTACCAAGGTGGTATATTTGTAATCATTATATCTAGTATAGGCTAGAATATAATGGAATATTCATGCATATATTAGACAGACTTAATGTATGTTGTTATTAATCCTATGTATAGCATCTTGAATCTTGAAGTTGAATTGTATTTGACCAATCTATATTGCTAATGTAGATTAAAGAGTGAGATGGACTTCACTAGCTTATTAGCATTGTAATGTTAGATGAAGGTAGTCTGATCAAGTGGTGTGTATAGAATTGATTCATCTAGATCATTATCATTTATTATTTTTAAGTATTTACTCTAAAGAATTTTTAAGTGAGACATTATCATTTAATGATTATGGTTCACTTTTTAGTGTGATATCTTATAATAGAATGGATTTCTATGATACACTGCATGTTTAGTTTAGAATCATACAAAACATTGGTACTTGATAGTCTCTCTGGATTCCTGTACCTTCACTATCTACTCATCCATGAAGGGAGGGCCAATCTCTAATGGGATTAGTGTAGGAGATCATTGGCATGTGGTTGGTGTGTTAAAGTGCTTGGATGATTCTCTCCCTCCCTACAATAGTACTACTATTGAGATGGCACTTGACATTGCCATAGTTACTAGAGAGTCTGAAGAACTCATGCTCTGGGGAGCCAGGTATCAAAAATATGTACATTGTATTATATTAAATATTATTATTGAGTATTTTCATGAAAAATTATAATTACTTATTATTGTAAATTGGCAGTGGAGATTGTAGAGTTGCATCAGCCATGATTGAGTTACTGTATTACTTTTTATATTCATTTTATGTAGCATCCTCATAACATTAGAGATCTATGATGTAAGATATAATGTGTACTTACTAGTGTTATGAATTATTTCACTATAATTTATACTCATGGTGTCTTAGTGTGGAACCATGTTTTCACCATGAATGAAGTTTTATGACAAGTGTGTGGGTCATTGAGTGTGTACCCATAAAAGCACTCATATTCCTTTGAGTTGTTTAGGAGATAAATTTATTGATTATTTCATTGGTGATGGTTGTGTTTGAGGTTTGGGTAGATGAGTATATATAATAGTTCATGAGTTATGGATAAAATATTTCTATCATAGTTTGATCACTTAGATGAAACACCTTGAGAGTGACTATTTTTTTTCTTCATTATCAAGTCACTTTGTCATTGTGTTTTATGTTTCTAATTGTTATTAAGATCAGGATGATTCTCATAAGTTTAAGTGCTTTAGTTTTTGTGTATTTTATTTATTAAACCCAGGAGTGGGAAATCTCTTAAGAGAATTTTTATTTTAGCACCACCTAGGGCGGTGGAAAAACTTCTTAGTAGAAGTGTTGATGTATTGTTTGGAAATTCCTTTGTGTTAGGAGTTTGTTTATGTAATTTGAAATCATAATTTATGTGGTGTCATCCCTATTAGTTGGCTTAGAGATGATACATTATTATCTCATTATAACCTTGACATCATGATGAGATGTTAAGAGGATTCACATTTTCATGGCATTGATTTAGTGTTCTCTTTTATAGGAATTATTTTTTAATGTTGTTTGACTTTACTACCTTGGAATTTGTGGGAGAATGTTTTCTAATCTTGGTGAAAGATAAGTTTTAAGATCTAATGGATGGAAACATCTTTATGTTGACATATTTTGGAATTATATTGAGATACCATACTTATTAGATTGGATAAGTAGGTAGTGTTTTGGCAACATTGAGTTGCATTATTTTCCTTTACCCGATGAAGGTATGTAGGAGTTTTTGAGATGATAGTTCTCTAATTTTTACTTATAAATCTATAGTAATTACTTGATATAACTTATGATTTTTATACTGCATGAGGTGGAAAACCTTGATTCATATAATTATACACTACGAATTATAAGTTGATTATAATTAGTATTATCCACCCTTGCATAGATTGATATTGATCTCTTTTTGCTTAAAACATGTTATTTTAAAGAAATATTTTTGTACATTTTGTCAGAAGAGAGTAGGGTATAGGAAGTGAATAATATTTTGTCAATCTAGGAGTTGGAATAAAATCTTAACTTGGTGTGTACTAGTTGAACAAGTAATGAGATATTGTTTTGTTTATTCCCCTATAAGGCTGAAAGAATGGTGTGATTCTTGACTGATGTATGGTATGCTAATATAATATTATTTATTCTTTATCATGAGCATAATAGAATATGTTAATCCATGAAATAAGATACCTAGTTATGTGTAACTAATAATAACTTAATGCAATTATGGATTGATTGTATGAACTCTTTTGTATGTATGAGGATACATCTAGAATAATTTAGCATATGGATTTGTTTCCAATGATCAGATAGTATAAAATTATGAATCTTTGAAAATTATTGTGGACATTTTAGAGATCATTAGGTCATGAAGATCTAAAGGAGGAGTGGTGAATATGGAATGTGAGTTCTAAGTGATAGGATAGTATCCTACTTAGCCTCACATTAACTCATATTATTGTTACTGAGTTGGATTGACAGAGAACTTGTTGAATCTGAGATTT